>JAKWJD010001757.1:13440197-13540197 GCA_027705065.1 Solanum peruvianum | reverse complement strand
CCGTAAAGGTCAACTGAACGTCAATGCTAATTTCAGTATCAACATCAACATCAAAGTCAACGTCAACATGAACTTCAATGTCAACATGAACGTGAACATCAACCTGAACGGTAACATGAATGTTAATGTGAAAGTAAATGTACACGTCAATGTGAATGTCAACATCAACGTCAGTGTCTATGTAAACAACAACGTGAACATCAAAGTGAATGTTAATATAAACATCAGCAACAACGTAGACGTAAATGTTAGTGTGAACATAGAGTCAACGTCAACATGAACGTCAACACCAAAGTCAATGCAACGTCAGCATAAACAGGAACGTCAACATAAATATAAATATTAGCGTCAATGTGAGTGTCAACGTTAATGTGAATGTCATCATGAAAGTCAACATAAATATCAACGTGAATGTAAATGTGAACGTCAACATAAATATCAACGTGAAAGTCAATAATAATGTCAACGTGAACGTCAATATGAACATAAAAGTCAATGGCAACGTCAATCTAAATTTCCATGTGAACATCAACTTTAACGTCAATGTGAATGTTAACATCAACATAAACATCAGTGTGAACATAAATGTGAACATCAACATGAAAGTCAACGTGAATGTAAACGTCATCGTCAACGTCCACGTCAACGTCAGCATAAATGTTAACATTAACATAGATGTCAACATGAACATTAACAGAGATTTCAACGTGAAAGTCAATGTAAAGGACAACATGAAAGTCAATGTCAACATCAATCTTAACGTCAAAGTGAATGTTAATATCAATGTCATCATAAATCTAGAGGTAAATGTCGTGTTAACGTAAACATAAACGTCAATGTGAACGTCAACACAAACGTAAATTCAAACATCAGTTTAAACGTGAATGTCAACATATATATAAGCATTAGCATCAACGTGAATGACAACGTCAACGTGAATGTACACTTGAAAGTCAACGTAAACATCAAAATGAACGTAAATGTGAATGTCAACATAAACATCAACGTGAAGGTAAATATTAATGTCAATGAGAACGTCAATGTGGACATCAACGTGAATGTCAACATCAATGGCAACGTCAACTTGGATGTCAATCTGAACATCAACTTCAACGTCAATGTGAACGTCAATATTAGCATGAACATAAATGTGAACGTCAACTCAAAGTCAACGTGAATGTCAACGTCATCATCAACGTCAATAACAACATCCACCTTAACATCAATGTGAATGTTAACATAAATGTTAGCGTCAATAAAAAGATCAATATCAACATGAACGTCAACATCAACATAAATTTCAATATTTTGGTAAACGCGAACGTGATCGTCAACATGAATGTGAACATCAACGTCAATGTGAACATCAATGGTAAAGTGAACGTCAATGTGAATATGACCATCAATGTGAACATTAACGTGAACGTCAATGTGAAAGTGATCATCACTCTCAACATAAACGTGAACATCAATGTGAATGTGAGCATAAATGTCAACATAAACGTGAACGTCAATGTGAACATAAATGTTAACATTAACGTAAACGTCAACGTTAGTGTGAACATCAACGTCAATGCCAATGTGAATGTGAATGTGATTATCAATCTCAACATAAATGTGAATGTAAACGTCAACATGAACTTAAATATCAACATGAACAGCAACATAAACACTAGCGTCAATGTTAATGTTAACGTCAACGTCAATGTCAACGTCTACGTGAAAATAAACATGAATGTGAACATCAATTTCAACATTTACGTGAACATAAATGTTAATGTAAACGTTAATGTGAATGTCTAAACGTTAATGTATACGTGAACAAAAACATCAACATAAATGTGGATGTAAATGTGAACATCAACGTTAACTTAAACGTTTCTGTGAACATGAACATCAATGTGAACATCAATGTGAACGTTAACGTCAATGTCAATGTCAACATCAACATCAACATAAACATAAATGTCAGTGTGAATGTCAATGTCAACAATATCGTCAATGTCAATGTCAACGTTGAAGTAAACATCAACATAAATGTGAACATCAACATAAACGTATATAGCAGCGTCAACATCAATCTAAATGTCAACATGATTGTTAATGTTAACATGAACATCAATGTGAACATAAATATGAAATTCAATGTCAACGACAATGTCAATGCGAATGTCAAAGTAAATATCAATGTCTACGTCAACGTCTATGTGAATGTGAAGGTTAACATCGACGTCAAAATGAATGTCAATATCAACGTCAATTTCAATGTGAACATTAACGTCAATGTCAAAGTAAACATCAATGTGAAAGTTAAAGTCAACATCAAAGTAAACATCAATGTGAACGTTAAACTCAATGTCAACATCAATGTAAATGTCAATATTAGTATGTACGTTTATGTCAATGTCAACATCAACGTCAACGTCCAGGTAAAAGTTCACATGTTAGTACACGAACGTGATTGTCCACATCAGTGTAAATGTAAATGAAAATATCAACGTACAAATAAACATCAACATAAGTATCAACATCAATGTACACATCACATCAACGTGAACATGAACATCAATGTGAACATCAACTTGAATGTTAACGCCAACGTCAACAAAAATATCAATGTCAGTATGAACATCAACGTCAATGTCAATGTTGATATGAACGTCAACGTCAACATCAACGTCCACATATGTCAATATTTTGGCAAATGTAAACGTGATCATCAATAACTACATAAATGTAAACATAAACATCAATGGAAAAAAGAAAGTCAATATGAATGTCAACTGAACATTAACATCAACATGAATGTAAACGTCAATGTGAAAATTAACGTCTATGCCGACGTCTATGTGAATGTGAATGTCAACATCAACGTCAATGTGAACGTCAACATCAACATCAACGTAAACGCCAATGTCAATGCTAACATGATTATCAGAGTAAATGTGAACATAAATATCAATGTCAATATTAATATCAACGTTAACGTGAAAATTAATGTCAACATCAACATTAACGTAACATCAATATCAACATAAGGGTCAACGTCAACTTCAATGTCCATGTAAATGTCAACGAGTTGGTAAATGCGAATATGATAGTCAACATTAACATAAATGTCAACATAAAAATAAACGTCAATGTAAACGTTAACGTCAACATCAAAATAAATGTTAAACTTTATTATGGTACGTCAACGTTAATGTCAAGGTAAATATGAATATCAACATCAACGTCAGTGCAAATGTGAACGTCAATGTACACGTCAATATAAACATCACCATTAACGTAAATGTAAACATCACCATTAACGTAAATGTAAAAGTCGATG
The DNA here is from genome assembly GCA_027705065.1 of Solanum peruvianum. Classification (NCBI taxonomy): domain Eukaryota; kingdom Viridiplantae; phylum Streptophyta; class Magnoliopsida; order Solanales; family Solanaceae; genus Solanum; species Solanum peruvianum. The sequence continues at coordinate 13,536,866 of JAKWJD010001757.1, read as the reverse complement.
TGAATTGAAACATAAACGTCAACATAAACTTGAATGTTAACTTTAATGTTAATATCAATGTAAATGAAAGCATATATATGAACGCCAATGGGAACATAAACGTGAATGTCAACTTGAAATTTAGCGTGGACGTAAATGTGAACATCAATGTCAACATGAATATTAACGTGAACGTAAACATCAAAGTAAATGGGAACATGAACATCAACGTCAACATAAAGGTCAACGTGAATATTGATTTCCAAGTCAATATCAACATCAAAGTCAACATAATGTCAACTTCCTTGTCAACATGAACGTGAACCTCAATGTTTACTTGAACGTGAATGTCAACGTTTATGTCAACATGAATATCAATATGAATATAAATGTGAAAGTAAACGTAATGGTCAACATGAACGTAGACCTGAATGTCAAAGTGAACGTTAATGTAAATAACAGCATTATCGTCGACGTAAATGTCAGCGTGAACATAAACGTCAATGTCAATGTAAATGTCACGGCGAATGTCAACACGAACGTGAATATTAATGTGAACATAAATGTGAACGTCAATATAAACGTCGACGTGAACGTCAATGAAAATTACAATGTGACTGTGAATATCAACGTGAATGTTCACGTGAAGGTCAATATGAACATGAGTGTGAACGTGAACATCAACGTAAACATAAATATCAACATGAACGTCAATATGAATATCAACTTAAACATCAACATTAATGTGAACATCAATGTTAATGTGAACATCAACGTGAACGGTAATGTCAACGTTAATGTGAATGTCAACGTAAATACAAACATCAATATCAACGTAAACATCAACATAAACCTAAATATCAACATCAACATAAATGTAAATATAAACGTCAATGTGAACGTAAACATAAACATCAACATCAAAGTCAATTGAATGTGAACATCAAAATCTACATCAACGTCATCGTTAACGTCAATGTCATTTTCAAAGTCAACGTCAATTTGAACCTAAACATCAATATAAATGTTAATGTGAACATCAACGAAAATGTTAACGTCAATGCGTACGTCAACATCATTAGTAACGTCAACGTAAATATGAACATGATCATAAAAATCAACGTAAATGTGAATAAACACTTCAAAGTAAATATGGAAGTCAACATCGCTGTCATCATAAATATTAATGTCAACGTAACATAAGCATCAATATAAATGTAAACGTCAGTGTGAATGTGAATGTCAATGGTAACATAAATATCGACGTAAATGTGAACGAAAACATAAACATAATCGTGAGAATAAACGTCAACGTCAATGTAAACATAAACATCAATGTGAATGCCAACGTCAATGTCAATGTTAGCATAAACGTGAACGTCAACAAAAACATAAACGTCAATGTCAGCCTCAACATGACCCTCAACGTAAATCTCGACGTGTATGCCAACGTCAATGTCAATATAAACGTTAACGTCATTATCAATGTCAATGTCGTCAACGTAAATGTGAACATAAACATTAACATCAACATGAACATAAAATATGAATGTCAAGGTTTACGTTAATGTCAATGTCAATGTCAACATCCACATCAACGTCAACGTCAATATCAACATGAATAAAAACGTCAATGTCAATGTGAATGTAAACATGAACGTCAATGTAAACATCAATGTCAATATGAATGTCAATATTAATGTTAATATGAACGTGAACATCTATTTCAATGTCAATGGAAATGTAAACATCAACGTAAACATAAACATCAATGTCAATATAACCATTTACATAAACATAAACATCAACATCAACATAAGTTTCAACATCAATATTAATGTGAAGGTCAATGTGAACATTAATGTAAATGTCAATAGAACATGAACAACAACATAAATATAAACGACAACGTCAAAGTGAATATAAACGTGAACGTCAATGTCAGTGTGAATTTCAGTGTGAACTTCAATGTTAACGTCAACGTCAATGTGAATTTTAATGTCAACGTCAATGTCAATGAACGTGAACGTCAACATCAACATGAACGTGAACATCAACATCAACGTCAATGAGAAAATAAACATTAACATCAATATCAATGTCAACGTAAATAAGAACATCACGTGTACACCAACATCAAAGTAAACATCAACGTCAAAGTGATAATCAAAGTAATTATGAACATAAACGTCAACAAGAACGTGAACATCAATATGAACATTATAATCAACGTCAGCATAAACAAAAACGTCAATATCAACATGAATTTCAATGTCAATGTCAACATCAACATTAACATCCACGTCAACATCAAAGTATTTATAAACACGAACCTTATTGTTAACATCAACGTACACGTCAATATGAACATCAACATCAATGTGAACGTGAACATAAATATGAACGTCAACATGAACGTTCACGTCATTATCAACGTAAGAATCAACATCAATATAAACCTTAACATTAATGTCAATGTTAATATAAATGCCAACATCAACGTTTACGTCAAAATGAATTTACCAAAATGAATTTACCAAAGACTCCATAAAGCATCAAATCAACTTAGACCTCACCCTAAAGTAGTAGAGTTTCGTGTGCTCCTACTGGGGAGGTCTACTAGCTGCAGTAACTGTGCGTGCAATATAAAATGTGGTGTCTCCCGTGAGGGACGTTAGTAAGAAAAATGCACTGAATATGTAAGGCAATAGCATATGTAATACGAGATCTCAAATGAAATCAAATAGGAACATATGAGTGAATAGATTAGGATAGAAGACCACCTTTGCTTACTCTTGTGGGATCAAGTTTGTTACATGTTTTTCTTTTCTTTTTTGTATGTTATAATATTTATAGCATGTCATACAAGTGACCAGCTGATCAGTGGTAGAAGAGGATGACCCATGCTAGGTGTATTCACCCCGTGATGCGGTCCTCATAATTACACAACTTTTGATCGGCTCATCTTAGGCTTTCGCCCTTGAGCTTCCACCCTTCTATAACAATAGGGATGAGCCCATCCTAGGCTTTCTCCCTTGAGCTTCCACCCTTCTATACCAATATGGATCAACCCATGATAAGCTTTCGCCCCTGGTCTGCAACTCAAAATTATATAGATTTCTTCACTTTGATTCTTTAATCTTCGAGATTGTTGTTTATCATTTCATAAATCTTTTGAGATGTTATTTGGCAACAATAATCATTTTGGAGATATGGAAGTAAGGAAAAGTATTATAAGACATGAAAATAATAAATTTAGGAAATAACAATGACATAAGGAGCTATGTAACATCAATACATTACTTTATGGGATTAATGACACAATTGACTTCAAACAACAAAGAGGAGGATTCACAGACTTGCTTTTGCAAGTACCATTTCTATACCAGCACATGGGGGACAATTACACAAGTATAAAATAGTTAACAGATAATGAAATAGTTCTATGCACGACGAAGAGGGGGAAATATTGTTAGCTACTTGGAGATAGTACGATGCCACTATGTTTCCTTTTCTAGGAATAGAATTTATGAGATTCACTTCATTGATACAAATTGAAAGTGTCATATTTCATGACAAAGGGATATAGAATCGAATATCCTTACATACCTCATCCTTGGACTGATATATAATCACGATTCAGCCTTCCTTTTTTTTTTTGTTTTAATGTACAATTTAGGTCATGGTAAACTAAAATTAGCAGCTATCACACCGTGAGCCTCGTAAAAAAGTACCTAACTTTGACTGATAATGAGCCCATACAACCCTTAACATAAAGTGTATCACAACAGTCTTTTTATCTAGCAATAACATATATCATACATCCTTTTCTCAAGATTAACGAAGTTGCGCCAAACATATTATACATATAACAACCACAAATTTTCTTTATCATACAACCAAGTATTGAACTCACAACCCCCTTAAGTACTTCATGAAAGCACACCGCTAATTCCTCACTCAAACTCATACATAAGGAAGGCAAAAATGGAAAAGTCACCTTACCTCAATTTTTGTAATTTCTCCTTATAACTTGAATACTTTTTGAACTTCAGCTTCCGTTCACACTTGAACCAAAAAAAGAAAGAAAAGTATTTTAGTAACTAAGGAAGTGAGAAGTAGCTGCTGGAAATATTATGTCTATGTAGTTATATAAGAGTATGAATAACACGTTTTCCTAATCATCCATGGGAGAATTAAGCTAAATCCATTAGTTTTCACTTACCTTGATTTGCAAATATAAGGGTTTCTTCAAGAACCTTTGAAAACTTTAAGGCTTCTTGTTTAATCTTTTAGAGAAAAGAGAGTGAGAGTTGGAGTTAAATTTTATTTTTTGTGTTAAAATGGGTGAAGAATATCTGCTCATATTGGATATATATAGAGCTTTATTGACCACAAAAATATCCTCTAGAACCTCCTATATTTTTGGGGTCCATTTTAAGCCACTAATTGGTCAAGTAGGACATGCACCTGCTTGTGCACATCAAGCAGCTCAAAAGGTCAAACTAGGTGATGCACCTTGTTACTTTCACTTGGATTTTATCCATATTGGGCCTCGACGGATTTGGCTGCTTTGATTTGTTTTAAATTTTAATTTCATTTAATAGGTTTGGGCTTCAAGTGACAGCCCATTTATATAAGCCTAAATATGGTCCATCAAACTTGGACCTTTAACTATATTATAGCTTAAGTAGGTAATGCAACTTCTAGCTTTAATTAAGACAAGCAAGCAACTCAATTATATTATTTCAATTTCTAAATGTTAATCCCTTGTTATTCAACTTAGCACTTAAATTTGAAATTTAAGATCAATTACCATCATACTATATCTACATAAATATTTTCCTTCAGAGTTAACATGCAATACACACGCTGAAATGTGCAAGGAGTTACTTCACCTTTGGATCTAGTTTAAACCAACACTAACCATATAAGTAACATGATCCCTCACCTACACTATAAGTCTATGTCAAGTATCATATGAATAGAACTAACATATACATAATACAGGCCGTCACATCCTTCCCCCCTTAAAACATTTGTGCTCGAATGTTACTAATGTTTTCCAGCGCAAACAAGTTCAAGCCTAAGTTAGTAACAATCTCAATCACATTGAACGTATAAAGTTATACTTACTTGTCATCCCCTCAACTAATATTTTGACCTTTCTCACCAGTCTGGAAAAGCTGAGGATACTTCAATTTCATTTCTTCTTCTGCTTCCCATGTAACTTCTTTTACTTGTTGGTTTCTCCATAGTACTTGTATAGATGCTACTTCTTTATTTCTTAACTTCCTAACTTGTCGATCCAGAATAGCAATGGGTATTTCTTCATGAGTGAGATCTGATGTAACCTATAAATCTTCAGTAGAAGAAATATGAGATGGGTCACCTTTGCATTTTCATAGTATTGAGACATGAAACACTGGATGATCTGATGAAAGCTCTTATGGTAGCTCTAACACATAGGCTACTTAGAAGAATTTTCGGATAATCTTATATCATCCTAAATAAAGTAGACTCATCTTTTCCTTTTTACCAAACCTCATTACCCCTTTAATCGGAGACACCTTTAAGAACACCTAATCCCATATAGAAAATTCTAGTCCTCTCCTTCTAATATCTGCATATGATTTATGTCGACTTTGAGCTATTTATAGCCGCTTCTATATTACATTGACTTTTTCCATAGCTTGACGAACAAGATCTGGCCCAAATAAAGCAGTCTCACGTGTTTGGAACCAGCTAATTGGTGATCTACGCTTTCGACTATATAAAGCTTCATAAGGTGCCATTTTAATACTCGAATGGTAGCTATTGTTATAAGCAAATTCAATAAGTGGTACATGATCATCCTAGCTACCTTTGAAATCTAATATACACGCTCGCTGTATATCCTCAAGTGTCTGAATTGCAGGTTCTGCCTGGCCATACATTTGAGGACGAAAGGTTGTACTTAGATTGATTTGTGTTCCCAAACTCTTTTGAAATGAATTCCAGAAATTTATAGATAATTGAGCTCCTCTATCAGAGATTATAGTGATTTGAACTCTATGTAGTCGAACTACCTCTTAATGTACAACCTCGCAAACTCTTCAGATGAATAAATAGTCTTCACTACAAGAAGTGCACTGCTTTGGTAAGACTGTCAACTATTACCCATATGGTGTCAAACTTCCAGAATGAGTGAGGCAAACCAGTGACAAAGTCCATGTTGATCATGTACCATTTCAAAATAAGAAGTTATATACGTTGCATGTAATCTCCGGGATTTTGGTGTTTTACTTTTAGTTTTTGACAATTTGGACACTGAGCCATGAATTCTACAATATTCTTTTTCATGTTCCCCCACCAATACATTTTTTAAGTCATGATACATTTTAGTTGACCCCGTATGAATAGAGTATCTTGAATTATGTCCTTCAATCATGATCCTCTTTCTTAGTTCATCTATATTAGGTACACACAATATGTTCTGATATAGAACTACTCCGTCTTTTTTAAGCTCAAATGCCTTTGTCATATCATGTATTACATTCTCTTTAAGTTGTAAAAGTATAGGATCAATGTACTGCTTCTCTTTCAGTTCCACTACTAATGAGGATTCTGTCGCATTTTTCACAATAACCCCTTTGTCTTGAGATTCAAGAAGGCGAATACCCAAGTTTAGTAGTTGGCACAGATCCTTAGTCATTTCTTGTCTTTCTACAGACTTCCCATAAGTGCTTGCCATTATTTAATGGCTTAAAGCATCAGCTACTACATTAGCTTTATCAGAATGATATAAAATGTCAATGTAATAAACTTTTAATAGCTCCAGCCACCTTAGCTGCCTCACATTTAAGTCCTTTTGGTTAAAGATATATTTCAAGCTTTTGTGATCAGTGAATATGTCAACATGAACTCCATACCAGTAGTGGTGCCATATCTGCAAAGCCAACACAACTGCTGCTAGCTCTAGATCATGGGTTGGATAATTTTTCTCATGTGGCCACAACTTCCTTGAGTCATAAGCTATAACTTTAACATCTGCATCAATACACAACCTAAGCCCACTCCTGAAGCATCACACTACACTACATAGCCTTTTGTACCTTCTGGAAGTACCAACACATGTGTAAAAGTTAATTTACTCTTCAACTAATGAAATCTTCTTTCACACTCATTACTCCACTGAAACTTTGTTCATTTGTGTTTTAGCTTTGCTGAGGGTGCAGCCATGGAAGAGAATCCTTCAAAAAACCTTCTTTAATATGATACCAATCCAAGAAAACTACGGATCTCCATAGGCGTTGTTGGTCTTGGCCAGTTTTTCATGGCTTCTATTTTTTGGTTATCAACCATTATTCCTTCTTCGGATACAATATGACCCTGGAATGCCACAGATTTAAACCAGAACTCACATTTGGAGAACATTGCATACAATTTATTATCAGGAAGAATTTGTAAAACCTGCCGCAAGTGATTTGCATGATCATTTTCCGATCTTGTATGCACCATAATGCCATCTATGAACACTATAACGAACACATCGAAAAATTGATTTAAAACCCTATTTATCAAATCCATAAAAGTTGCAGGTGCATATGTTAGCCTGAATGACATGACAAAAAACTCAAAATTACCATACTTTGTTTGGAAAGGTGTCTTGGGTATATCTATTTCCTTGACCTCACTTCGTGATTACCTTACCTCAGGTCAATCTTTGGATAACATCTAACACCTTGTAATTTATCAAACAAATCATCAATTATAGGGAGGGGATATTTGTTTTTAATCGTTTCCTTATTCAACACCCGGAAGTCAATACATATTCTTACGGAGCCATATTTTTGTGTACAATACAAACTGGTTCTCCTCATGGGGACATACTAGAACTTATGAATCCTTTTTCTAATAATTCTTTTAATTACTCCTTCAAAAATCGTAATTCTGCCTGAGCCATTCTATACGGAGGAATTGAGATAGGTTGAGTATCTGGAAGCACATAAATACCGAACTCTACTTCTCGTTTTGGAGGCAAACCTGGATGATCTTCGGGAAACACATCTGGAAATTCATTTACCACCAGAATGGATTAAAGGTTTTGTGGCTCCACATCTACATTTTTCACCCTAACCAGATGGAATATGTATCCATTGGACACCACCTTCTTTCCTTAAGTTAAGAAATAAATTTACCTTTTGGTCCCAATATTACCTTTCCATTCGAGGACTACCTCTTCTGGAAACTAGAAATGTACTATCTTAGTTCGGCAATCTACCGTTGCAAAACAACAAGCTAAACAATCCATACCCATTATAACATCAAAATATACCATGTCTAGCTCAACAAGGTAAGCCAATGTATCGCGACCATAAACAGTTACAATGTAATTACGATAAACCCTTCTAGGTATAATAGATTCACCAATCGGTGTAGATACTTCAAATGGCTTCACTAATAATTCTGGTGTTCTTTTGAAGTTTCCAGCAACCAATGGTGTAACATATGATAGTGTAGACCCCGGATCAATTAATGCATATACAATATATGAAAAGATGTACAATGTACCTGTAACAACATTAAGAGAGGATTCTAAATTTTGTCGATCTCCTAGTGTATATGTGCGATTCTGACCTCAACTAGAACTAGCTGCTCCCATATATCCTCTACCACGACTTGTAGCCATATGTATTCCCCTACCTAAAGAAGGGGTTGATAAGGACGAACCAACAACTGATCTAGTTGGTTGTGCAACGCCACCCACTCCCTTATGAAGGCAGTTTCTCATATATGCCCTGATGTGCCACACCAAAAACAAACATCCGTTCCAAACATACATTCCCCTAGATGATTCCTCCCACAGTGTTTACAAAGTTGTCGTGGAGGCCTTGACTGGCTCGTACTTCCCTGCTCTTGATGACTATCTATTTGTGAGCCTTGATTTCACTTCTTTGCACAAACTGATTGCCCCTAAACCCTTAGAACCGTGGTGGAGCACTAGCTGTAGATTAGAAAATGACGGACTAGGTGATATGTTAGAGAACCGAGGCCTAAAATCACCTTAGGATGGTGTAAATTGCCCCATGGATCTAGCCCTCTTAGAATGCCCTATTTTTGACTCCTGCGTCCTTCTTTTTTTCCATTGATTCTCTAACCTTTGAGCAAAAGCCTGCATCCATGCTATATCCATATATTTATTCAACGAAGCAACTATAAAGTCTTTAACCATATATGAATCTAACCTATCCACAAATCGGTGAACTCTATCCTCCATAGTAGCTACTACATTAGGACCATACTTGGCAAAGGAATTAAATTTGAGACTATTCTCTCGCACACTCATATTTCCTTCGTAGATATTTATGAACTATCCGCATAGGCCTCTCAGATCTCCAATGGTAGATAATGATAATGAAATGCCTTTTTGAACACTTCCCACATATTTGAAGGTGCGTTTGTTCCACTAGATTGCTTCCAAGCTTCATAACACAATATAACCACACCCCTTAATTTGTATGTAGCTATATCAAGTGCTTCTTTACCACTTACATGCATAATATCCAAAGTGCGTTTGATTTAATCTATAAACTCTTGCAGATATTTATTAGGATCCGACCCGGTAAATGATGGAGGGTCTAAGTTAAGAAAATCACGTATCCTTGTTCCACCCGATCTATCTACACCACTTGTAGCTGCAACTAGACTTTCTTGCCTTTGTCAATTTACCAGCATTTATATGAGTCAATAATTTGACTGCATTCCTCAAATTTTGCGAGGTAGAAATAATAGTGGGTTCCTGAGGTTCATTTAGACCGCAGACGATACTGAGATCCTTCACCTCTCAGAAGTCTTACATAAGCCTACATACGTCATTGTTACTTCATCTAGGTTAATTTTAAGCAAAAATTTTGAATTTATTGTTACTTAACATTTACATAGTCATTCTAGTTAAACTCATAAATGTTCACAATCGACCATCTAATATTAAGATCATCAAATGAAAGAAATATTTCATAATTGCATTAAACGTTTTTTTCAAAACGACACCAATACAAAGACTTAAATGAAAGTACAAAATGAAACACTAGTGGAACATGCTCCACTATCTAAAGACTACATCTAAGATAGCAAATAACAGTAGACATCATCGAATTCATGAGGGCCTACCAAATTCGGATGAAGTCATACGGTAAGTTTTAACGTCCACTTGTGCCTGTACCTAAAATTAGATATTGTATAGGATTAGTACACAATTGTACTAACTATGGGTATATGCAAGCACACACACCAAAGACATGAATGAGTAAGAATATCTCTTTCCTAACAACATGGTTTATGGAAAGTCAAGTCTGTGGACTTGCCAAATTTGGATTAGGAAAGTCATGCCATGAGAGTAACATGCATCCTCATATGTATCATATTGCACACAAGAAATAACATATTACACCTAACACATAACATATTACATAGATGACTTAACATAATCCATATCATTTGATGATATGCCATGAGACCTTGGAATCATGGACTTGACATTAAGAATTCCAAAAATGAGGGCTCAACATATGGGACCTCAACTAGGGAGCCTTCTTTAGGAAACAAAAAGTCTGCTTCATTCATTCGTACGTACTTCATTTCTTTCATTCATATACTAGTGCAACTACTAGTCATACCTAGGATGTAGTTTTAGGACTCTCATCGGTTTTGTTGTACAATGATCAAGAATAACCTAGTGTAATTACTTGAGTCTAGATCACCTATTGAATATCCTATCTTTACAACTTTGGTATCGTTCATTTCATTATGTGCATCATTTGAGTCTGGACTCTTTCTTTCATTGGGAAATTTAACCTTAACCGACATAGATAATGTGAGCATCATGAAATCCAGTATGTAATCCCCACACCGAAAAGAGGTGGAAACACCGGCCAAGGTGAATCAAAACATTATATCGTATGTAGGGAATTAAACCCTTCTCGATCCCTATATCTGCAGTATAGGTTAAAAGAGTAGGAGATATACGGAGCCCATACCCGGCATGACAGACTGTCGCATCTCATGAGAGTTACGTGAATCTCCGCCCTTCTCGAAAGAAGGCATCACCATTCATAACAAATCTACCGGTGCTCAATATAAAGTTCCATTACATTCAACTCATATGTCATGGAAGTTGGCTTCTAGTATGAGGACATCATAGCTCATTAGATGATTTATGATCTCATCATTAGTATTAAGTATTCATTAATCTCAATACATTCATTATAGTGTTCCTAGAGACTGGTCTCTTCATCAATTTTACACTCTCATTGGTAAGTACGTTTTGGTAACATTTAGTTAGGCTCATTTGAGATTGCTGTCATCTTTTACATTAGCCTCTTATCATGTTATCACCACATTAATTAACTTTACCCCATTTTTTTCATAATTACTCACCCCTTTTTCAGTTATGTTCCTTTCATCATATGCCAATGCACTTGTCCATTTATTGTTGTTTCACACTCTTACTTTCCACTTCTCGGGTTACATCCTTTCATTACATAATCTTAGGTTCACTTATTTTTAAACGTATGCTATACTTATGGGTATATACATACAATCCATGAGGCTTCATTCATAGTTTGTTTAAGCGATTCATATCTTCCTAAGATTTTGTGATATAAGACTTATGCATCTTTTATGTATGCAAAGATCATCGATTTCGATCTATGTAGATAGTATTATGTTGAACATTTATTGACGTATGACTTATTTATCAATACGAAAATAAGGCAACGGAACCCGATTTATAATCCCATGGACAACACTCACATGTTTATTTATTTTAGTTTGACACACTCGACTTGCGGACCCAAGATCTAGGCCCAAACGCTTTCTCTTCATTTTCCCTTAATTTTTTAATTTTTCGTTCGTTTAGGACGAAGAGGGTGTGCAATCAAAACCCAACAACCTCATTTTCTTGTATTCTCTTTTTCCTTAGACCATTTTTGTTTGACCGAGAGGGTGTGGGATCGAGCCCCCATAACCCCACTTTAATTTTCCGCTTAATTTCCTTTATTTAGCTGAGATGTCGTGGGTTCCATTCCCACATCCCTCAAATTTTATTTTTCTTTTAATTCCTCCTTAAGTCTGATCGAGAGGTTGTGGGTTCTAACCCCACACCTCTCATTTTTATTTTTCATTATCTTTTTCATGTTTTGGTCAAGGCATACGAGTTCGTATCCCACGTGCCACATTCTTCTTCTATCACTTTAATTCTAAGTCCATTTATTTGGTGAGGTCACGGGTTCGATTCTCAGTGACCTCACTCATTTAAATTCATTTTACATAGCACGATACACCACTTAGCTTGGCCTAAACTCATCAACAAGATGCTGAAAATTATGTATGTTTTTCAGCTCATTTTCATCAATGTTTACATGTTAATTTTTGGGGGAATTCATGGATCATTTAGTAAACCTTTAGGTGCATTTTCATCGATTCATTTAGCTAATAATTTCCAGTCAAATCATCCACATTATACTTCATATGAACATCACGATTTATATAAGTTTGTGCACGTGAGAATACAACCATTAACATGTGATTTTTTAACATCAAACCAAGAGTATATGTCATGGATACACATTGCATACACATAAACACATATTTTCAGACAGCATGCTTAATATTCACATCACTCCGAACATACATACATGGACGTAATCATCACGAAAACACATTGCATACCCAACCTACGAATCGATGGGAGCTAGTGACAGGGACATGCAATGAGGAACAACCCTAGTTTTCGGAATAGATTCATTTGAGTCCTAAGGGTCCCTTGGGAAAGAGACCAAGATTATGAAAACACATACCTTATTCTTACATTCAAACCTTAAACTTTCTGTCCAAAGACCCTCTCCATAATCACGTCCAAGTCCGAAAGCTTCAACACCTACTCGACGGAAAACCCCCCTCCCTTTTTCGTAATGTTTTTGGTTTTGTTTTGTATATGTTTTTAACGTGAACATTATTCAAGTGTGAAGAAATTTTGGTTGCTGTAACAACCCTAAAAATGGATAAGATAAGAAATGCGTCCTGTGTCAAGAATGCCTATGATTAGACCAGCGTTCACAAGGATTTATGCACGTCGAACCAGACCTCGAAACCCTTTCTACATCCAATCAACCTAACATGGGGAGTTAGTTGAGCTTGGAAAGGTTGAATCCAACCATGTAGGGCTCTCGAATACAAAGACTTACTTGAAGAAGTCTTTACCGGACCTAAAAAGGGAAAATCTTAGGTTCTAACGATCTAGAGGTAAAATGGTCTTTTTCAGGATAACGGTTGTATCATAATTACCCTAAATAATAATTTAATTAATAAGGTGGAGGGGTATTTTTGAGAGAGAGGGCCGAAATTGTGCTCTTGAAGTGAAGTCTTGCCCAACCTAGGTTTGAACCTAAGTGGAAGCAATGAATTAAACTTATTTTTAATTTAAGATATTGAATTAATGTAATTAATTAATAATTATTATTCATTATCTGATTTAACATAGAATAAAAATAAGATTTTTATTAAATAAACAAAACCTTATTGACTATGTCCTAAAACTAGACTCTAAGCCTCCCACAACTCCCACTCTCTTATATTTATCTCTCCTCTCTCACGCTCAATCTCTCTTATTCTTTCTCACGTTTTTTTCTCTACCAAAATAAGAAATAAAAGTATAAAAATAAACCAAGTTATTCACCCTTGAAGAACTCACACTAAATCACAAGAAAACAAACGTTAATTGCACAGTAGGCTAAGGGAGGTTGTCACTCGAGTGGAGTTGATATTGAGGAGACATAGACGTGTTCCTGGGTGATGTTTTTGGGCAGCAAGTAAATATTTTATATTAAAAAATTTATGGGTTCTCTTCCCTCTTGGTCCCTTTCCCAGGAGACCCAACCCCCTAAGGTTCAGAAAGATCTATTCCAAAAACTAGGATTGTTCCCCGTTGCATGTCCCTATTACTAACTAACATTGAATAATAGGTTGGTTGTGTTTGCTGGTTGAAAACTTGGGATGAAACATGTTTTCATGATGATTATGTGTTTATATGTATGGTTGGAATTATGTGACTTATGTTGATGATTCCGAAAATGTAATTATGTGTGTATGTGTGTGTGGTTCCGTGGCTATTGTTCATGGTTTAGGACTTGAAAGTGCATGATAGTTCTTTATATTTCATGTAGACATGTAGATGTAAATGTTATGTTCATATGAGTTGAGATGTGCCTGATTTGAGGATAATTTCTTGGCTAAAAAAACCATGAAAACGCCTAAAACATTCTTAATGCACTACGAAATTCCCATAAGAACTATGGTGTAACCTGATGAGAGGATGCTAAAAAATTAAAAGAAACTTTCCAGCTTCTACTGATGAATTTCTGTCAGCAAAGAGGATTCAAAATGTTGAACAAAATGAATTAAAACAAGTGAGGGAATGGAGGATTGAACCCATGAGCTCACCATGTTAAAAACCATGAAAACAAAGAAGTAAAAAGAAATGTGGTGAAGGGGATTTGAACAATGGTATTGGATTGAAAATGTAACTTAAAAACTAGAGGAGTGGGATTTGAACACACCACCTCTCAATCAGATTTTAAGAAAGAGTAAAAGAAAAATAAAGGGGAAGGCATGTGAGGATAAAACCCACAACCTCTTAGGAAGATTAAGGAGGAGAATAAAAGAAAACTAAAGGGGGAAGAGTGTGAGAATCAAACCCACGACATCTTAGACAGATTAAAAAGGAGAATAAAAGAAAAATAAAGGCGGAGGCGTGTGGAAATCAAATACACGACCTCTTAGATAGATTTTAAGAGGAGAATAGAAGAAAAATAAAGAGAGGCTGTGGGGGTTTGATCCCACAACCTCATAGTCAACTCAAAATAGTGAATGAGAAATAGATTAAAAAAAAAAGGTCTATGGCGGTTTGATCCCACAAACCTTAGGCCAGGAAAGAGAATTTCCAAGGATAGAATTAAAAAGGAAATGGTGATGTTGGCGCTCGATCTAGGGTCCCTATGTCACGTGGACTGGAATTATATAAAACGTAAAATGTAAAGTTTTGTCTAAGGGATTTTAAACCGGGTTCCCTTTCCCAAATCCCCTATTGATACATAAGTTACACGTGAATTAAATATTCAACAATCACGCTGCCTACTTAGATCTAAATAAAGGTCTTGGCATACATACAAGATGCATAAGCCTTGTACTACATAATCTTAGGAAGATATGAGTCACTTAAATGAATTATGAATGAAGCCTCATGGCTTGTTTGTATAGACCCATAAGTCTAGCATACGTTTAAAGTAAGTGAACCTATGATGTATCAAATGAAATGATGAAACCCTAGAAGGGTTAAGTATCAGTGTAAAATACACTAAATGTCCAAGTGCATTGGCATATGATGAAATGAACTACGAAATGATGAAATAAAAAATGAAATGATGAAACACTAGAAGGGTTAAGTAAGAGTGTGAAACACACCAGATGGCCAAGTGCATTGGCATATGATGAAATGAACATTAACGTAAAAAGGCGTGAGTAACTATGAAGAGCAAATGTGGTAATTATAACGAATGTGGTGACAACATTATATTAGTCTAATGTAAAAGATGAGAGCAATTTCAAGTGAGCCTAAGTAAATGTTACCAAAACATACTCATTTTTGAGAGCGTAAATTTAACGAAGACATTACTCTCTATGAATACTCTAATGAATGTATTGAGATTAACACAGTTATTACAAATGATGAGATGAAAAATCATCTATTGAGCTATGATGTCCTCATACTCAAAGCCACCTTCAAGGACGTATGAGTTGAATGTAATGGAACTTTATATTGAGCACCGATAGACTAGTTATGAGCGGTGATGCCTTCTTTTGGGAAGGGAGGATGTTCACGCAACTCTCATGAGATGAGACTGTCTGGCATGCAAGGTATGAGTCTCCTTATATCTCCTAGTCTTTGAACCTAAACTTCAAATATAGGGATCTGGCGGTGTTCAATTCCCATGTATGCTAGCATGTTTTGGGTCACATTTGATAGTGATACCACCTCTTTTTGGTGTGGGGCTTCATAACACTGGATTTCATGAAGTTCACATTATCTATGTCGTATAAAGTTAAAGTTCCCAATGAATAATTAGGCCAACCTTAAATGAAATGAAACGAATGATACCAACGTTGTTAGGATAGGATAATCAAGAGGTGAGTTAGATTCGATTAATGACATTAGGTCATTCTTGGTCATTGGACAACGAAACCAATGAAAGTTTTAAACTACATACTAGATATAGCTGGTGTTTACACTGGCCCATGAATGATATTGAAATGAAGTACGTATGAGTGAATGAAGCATACTCTGTGTTTGCTATAGAGGACTCCCTAGTTGAGGTCTTATATGTTGAGCCCTCATTTTTGGGATGTCTTAATGTCAAGTTCATGATTCAAAGGTCTCATGGCATACGAATGAATGGTATGGACAACGTTATGTGTTATATGAATTATGATATGTGCTATGTGTATGATGTTATCTGTTGTGTGGAATATGATAAGTATGATGATGCATGTTACTCTCATGGCGTGACTTTCCTAATACAAATTTGGAAAGCTCAATCACTTTCCTAATCTCAATTTGGCAAGTCCACTGACTTGACCTTCTACAATTATGTTCTTAGGAAAGAGCTATTATTACTAATGCATGTCCTTGGTGTGTTCTTGCATATACCCATACTTAGTAGAAGTGTGTACTAATCCCATACAACTATATAATTTAAGGTGTAGGCACAGGTGAACGCTAGAGCTACAGGTTGACGCTGAACCTATCCGGACGTGGAGCATTCATCCAGAATTGGTAGGCCCTCATGATTTCGATAATGCTTTCCTATTATATTCTAGTTTAATTATAGGATTTAGCTAGTGGAGTATGATCAACTAGCGTTTCTTTCCGCTTTCGTTCAGACATTGTATTGGTGCCATTTTTGAAAGTATACATTTAATGCTATATTAAACTATTTCTTTCATTTGATGATCTTAATGTTAGATGATTGATTGTGAACAATTATGAATATAATAGAATGATTAGTATTTATGTTAAGAAACAAAAAATTTCAAATTTTCCGCTAAAATTAACCTAAACGGAGTAAGAATTACGTAAGTAGGCTTGTGTATGACCACTAAGAGGTGCTCGTATGTGGTCTAGACTTCGGTCGTGACACATCCTAATCACCTCTTGTTTTTAGGTACAGAGAACGTGAAAAGAATAGAGAGATATTGACGGGAGAGGGATAGTTAAAACGTGAAAGGTAGTTTGGGATTAGGTCAAGTAGTTTAGACTTCGTCAACTAGGACTCATTCAAACCTCTAAAATATGATTTTACTTTCTCTTAAATCAGTTAATAAATATTAATTAATTAAATTACTTTACCAATTTAAATAAAACAATTTAAATTATTGCTCCCACCTAGATTCGAATCCAGCTGAAGCAAGATTTTGCTAAAAGGCAATTTCGGCCCTCTCTACCCAAAATAACCGTCAACCTTATTATTAAATAATTAATACCATAGACCCTCCAAACTTAAGATTTCCCCTTTTTATGTCCATTAAAGATTCATCCGAGTGAATATTTATATTCGAGAGCCATACTTTGCTGGACCCAACCTTTCCTAGCTCAAGTAACTCTCCAAGTTAATTGTCTTGGATGTCGCAAGGGTTGAAAGGTCAGTTTCAATGTGCATCAATTCTGTGTGAACCCGTCTAATCGTAGGCATTCTAGACACATTAAGAATTACTTAGAATATCCATTTTTAGGGTTGTTACATTAGCTCTTAAGGAGATGGAGGCGTCGGTGAAGTCTTCTTTAGGGACTAATCTTGAGGCCCACTTTTAATAGCCTAACTTTGTGGTGGTTGGCTGGTCCCTTCTTGGGCAACCACATCTACTCGTTTACAAGTACTATTAATCCTTCTCATAACGGACATCTTTTCTATAATTAAACAATTGAGAAATTATATATGATTCACCGATAATAATAGTTCTATCGCACTATATAGGAAATAAAAGAAATGATAGAACTCCTACATGTCGCGTAGCCTCCTGTTTATAGATGTGGTGCACAACACATCCATAAGCAAGACTCTATACACACACGGCTTGGTAGAATCCCTAGGATGACTTGCTCTTATAACACTTTTTGTCACGCCTCAAAACTCATTAAGACGGAGACAAACCCAATGCCCTAAAGGCCCGAGAGAACCAACCTGCAACCTGTTCTTACCGTGCATATAACTATAACAATTGGCAGGCTCAGATAGGTTCTCGGGCCTTTAGGGCATTGGGTTTCTCTCCGTCTTAATGAGTTTTGAAGCGTGACAAAAAGTGGTATAAGAGCAAGTCATCCTAGGGAGTCTACCAAGACTTGTGTGTATGGAGTCTTTCTTATGGATGTGTTGTGCACCACATCTATAAACAGGAGGCTACGCGAGAGAACCAACCTGCAACCTGTTCTTACCTGTTCTTACAAAGCCTCTAATACATAGAAGACTAGAGTAGGTTGGGACAAACCCCGCCTTACCCTTAACTACTATACAATATCAAATTGAATTTACCTACGACTCAATAGAAGACATGAAAATAATACTTAAATGAAAAAACAATGACACAAGGAATTATGTAATATCAACACATTACTTTACGATATTAATGACACAATTGACTTAAAACAACAAAGAGGAGCATTCAAAGACTTGCTTTCGCAATTACCATTTCTCTACCAGCACATGGGGGATAATTACACTAGAATAAAATACTCAACACATAATGAATTAGTTCTATGCGCTATGGAGAGACGGAAATATTGTTAGCTATTTGGAGATAGTACGATGCCCCTATGTTTCCTTTTCTAGGAATAGAAGTTATGAGATTCACTTCATTGATATTAAATGCAGGTGTCAGATTTCATGCCAAAGGGATATATAATCAAATAGCCTTACATACCTTATTCTCGAACTGATATACTATAACTATTTAACCTCCCCTTTTTGGTTGCAATCTACAATTGTATAACGATTTAACCTCCCCTTTTTGGTTTTAATCTACAATTTAAGCCATGGTAACCTAAAATTAGCATCTATCATACCTTGAGCCTTGTAAAACAGTAGCTAACTTTTACTGATAATGAGCCCGTATATCCATAACATAAAGTGTATCACCACACCCTCATTCTCTATCCATCACATACATTATACAAACTTTTCACAAGATTAACCAAGTTGTGCCAACAGTAATATACATAGAACAACCCCAAATATTGTTTATCATACAACCAAGTATTGAATTCACCACCCCCTTAAGTTCTTCATGAAATAACACCACTAATTTCTCACTCAAACTCATACATAGGAATACAAAAATAGAGCAGTCACCTTACCTCAATTTTTTCAACTTCTCCTTATAACTTTAATTCTTTTAGAACTTTTGCTTCCCTTCACACTTGAACCAAAGAAGAAAGAAAGGTATTTTAATAACTAAGAAAGTGAGCAGTAGCTGCTGGAAATATTCTCCCTATGTAGTTATATTAGAGTGTGAATAACATGTCTTCCTAATCGTCCATTGGAGAAATAATCTAAGTCCATGAGTTTTTACTTACCTTGGTTTGCAGATATAAGGGTTTCTTCAAGAACCTTAGAAAACATTAAGGCTTCTAATGCTTGAGAGAAAAGAGAGTGAGAGCTGGAGTTAAAATGGTTGAATAATATCTGCTTAAATTTGGATATAGAGAGAGCTTTATTTACCACAAAAAATATCCTATAAAACCTCCTCTATTTTTTGGGGTCCATTTTCAGCCACTAATTGGTCAAGTAGGTGATGCACCTGCTTGTTCACATCAAGCACCTCAACAAGTCAAACTAGGTGATGCACCTAGTTTCTTTCACTTGGGCTTTATCCATATTGGGCCTTGGCAGATTTGGCTGCTTGGATTTCTTTCAAATTTGAATTTAATTTAATAGGTTTGGGCTTCAAGTGACATCCCATTAATATAATCCTAAATCTGGTCCATCAAACTTTCTCCTTTAACTATATTATAGCTTAAGCAGGTGATGCACCTTCTAGCTTAAATTAAGCCAACCAAGAAGCTAAATTATTTTATTATAATTTTTGAATGTTAATCCCTTGTCATTCAACTTATCACTTCACTTTAAGATCAATTACCATCATACTACATCTACTAAAATACTTTTTTTAAGAGTTAACTTGCAGTACACATGCTGAAACGTGCAAGGCCTTACATCACCTTCCGAGCTAGTTTAAACAAACACTAACCATATAAGAAATATCGTCCCTCACCTACACTATAATTCTATGTCAAGTATCACATGAATAGAACTAGCATATACATAATACAGGTCATCACAAAAGACCATAACAATCTACACATGAGTTCATTAATATCATACAATGATCACATAACTCATATTTTACTCAAATTGAGAGATTTGTGATTGTCAAGGGTTCAAGGAGAATTTCATTGGAAAACATCAATTATACATCAATAATATCATATCTTAGTGTTTGAAAACCTTTCATGCAAGAACCGAAGACTTAAAGTAGAAATTGGACATTTAACTCAATTGATGAACCATCTTCAAGCTCCATCTTCACCTCGAGCTGTCATGGAGATTTTTGAAGAAACTTTAGGAGGGAATGGGTTTTAATTTAGATTCTAGGGTTAAAATGATAGCTTTTGGACTTATATACTCTTAAAATACCCTTAAAAAGCCAAAATAACCTTCCTCCTATTGTATATGACTTGGGGTGAATTTCCCAAAACAACCAAGTCTTAACAGAAAAGTTGCCAGTTTTCAGCACCATCGATGTCCAGGATCGACGGTCTGTTGTCTCACCCATGCCCCGTCGATTGGGTTTCATTGGTTGCTCCTTGAAACTCCTCAACCTGCAGTACAAATGTCTCCGTCGACTCGACCTATCGACGGTCTGTCGCCTTGTGGAGTGGCCGTCGTTTGGGTCCGTTGATTGCCACTGCCTAGCAGTGTTGGTGCCAAGTTGGGGTCCTCCTTTAGGGACCCTTGTCAGTCCTATGTGGAGTCGTACCCGGATGTTTCCAACAAAAATATGTTCATATACAAGTTTAGGACCTATCACATCAATTTTATCCAAAAAGAACATGTAAAACACTACGAATCATGCATAGACACACAAGGTCGTTCCATGGCAAACCTTTAAAACGTAATGGACATTTGACCTCAAAACTTCACAAACCTTAACATAATGCCTATATACACCATAATAACTAATTTAAGGACCTTATAACCTCATGAATCTCACATAGACACATAAAACCACATATGAGGCACATAGATGACTTAGTAGTCGAAAGTGTTAGTCATCCCTTGACGTTAGATTAACAATGTACCTAAACTCTTAGACACTCCTCTATACCACATTATATACCAATTTAGAACTTTAGACCATCAAGAAAACCATGTTAGTCTCTAGCTTCACCTAAGTCATTTTAGGGGTCTTACAAATGTAAACGTCAGTGTAAATGTCAACGTGAACGTGAACTTCAACACTAACGTCAATGTGAACGTCATTTTAAACTTCAACATAAACCTAAATGTTAACATTAGTATTAACATCAACGTAAAAGGTGAACATATATATTAATGTCAATGGGAATGTAAACATGAATTTCAGCGTGAAAGTCAACATGAAAATCAACGTGAACTTGAACGTCAATATGAACATAAACATCAACGTCAATATTAATGTAAATTTAAAAGTGAATGTAAATGTAAACATAAAGTTTAATGTGAACGTCAACATCAATGTAAAAATCAACTTAAAGTCAACTTCAATGTCAACGTGAATGTGAATGTCAACACTAAGGTCAACGTGAAAGTCAAAGTAATAGTCAATGTGAATGTCTACGTCATTGTCAATGTCAATGTCAATGTTAATGTTAATGTCAACGTCACCATCAACGTAGATGTAAATGTTAGCATGAACGTAAACGTCAACGTGAATGTGAATGTAAACATAAAATTCACTCGCAAACATCAACATGAAGGTGAATGTCAATGTTAAAATGAATGTGAACATCAATATGAAGGTCGACGTGAATTTCAATGTAAATTTCAATGTGAACATGAACATTAACATGAATTTCAAAATAAATGTGATCAATTTGAACATCAACGTCAACATCAATGTCAATGTGAACAACAATATGAATGTCAGCGTAAACATTAACGTCAATGTGAAAGTCAAACATGAACGGTAACATTAACATGAACATCAACATATACATCAATGTGAACGTCAACGTAAACATCAAAGTCAATGTAAACATCAACATCAACATAAACATCAATGTTATCATAAACATCGATATAAATGTCAACGTCAACATGAACATCGACGTTAATATCAAAGTCGACTAAATATCAACGTCAATGTCTACATCAACGTCAACGTCAATGTAAATGTCAATGTGAACATAAAAAAAAATGAACGTCAATGTAAACATAAACATCAACGTGTACGTCAATGTCGATATCCACGTATTGTGAACATGATCATCAAAGTGAACATAAACGTCAATATAAACTTGAACGTCAATGTGAACATTAATGTACAGGTGAACGTCAATGTTAACATGAAGGTGAACAGCAACGTAAACATCAATGTGAATATTAATGTTAACGTCAACATCAACATAAATATCTAAATCATTGTGAATGTCTATGTCAACGTCAATGTCAATGTGAAAGTCAATGTCAATGTCAATGTAACCATGAACATCAATGTAAACTTAAACATCAATATGAATGTGAACCTGAACGTCCAAGTAAATGTCAACATCAACGTCTACGTTAAAATAAATCTTAACGTGAACATCCAAATAAAAACATATACGTGAATAAAAATGTCAACTAAAACGTGGATGTAAACGTGAACATCTAACCAAAAACATATATGTGAACAAAAATGTCAATGTAAATGTGGATGTAAATGTGAACATCAATGTTAATGTGAACATAAACATCAACATCAACATCAACATCAACGTCAACGTCAACGTCAATATAAATATTAATTTGAACGTTAACATCAACATCAACATCAGCATCAACGTAAACATAAACGTCAATGTGAATGTCATGGGTCAACATTAACAACAATTTGAACATCGGCGTCAATATCAACACTAATATAAATATCAATGTAAACATGAACGTCATCATAAATGTAAACGTTAACGTCAACAAGATCGTCAATATTAACATCAACGTCAACGTGAAAGTCAACATTGTCATGACCCGAAATCTGGAATCCAAATCGTAAGCGGCGTCGTTGACCTCTCAGAGGTCGGAGACAAAACACTTCTTGCATTCATCATATTCATATGGTTAATTTTAGCGAAAATGTAAAAAGTTTTGTTTATATTTGAAGTATACATAGACTTAATATTTCAAACATATAAACACTAATTTGTAAGGAAGTTCATTTCTCATACATCACCCATCTAGTCATAGAAACAAACAACTTGAAAGAAATAGAATCTAATGTCATAAGTAATATATGCCAAAGCATCACAATTATAAGCGTCTGAATAAAATGGTAAAGAAACACTAGTGGAACATAGTCCACTAGTTCAAACCTATTACTAAGCAATAAATGTAATGGAAGGCATCCTCGAATGAATGAGGACCTACCAAGTTTGGATGAAAACTTTGAGTCTGAATAACTGCAATGATACCTTGAACGTCCACCTAAGACTGCACCTAAAACAGTAATATTGTAAGGAATTAGTACACACTTGTACTAAGTATGTGTATATGCAGCAACACATAATGGTAATGCATGAACAAGAATAACTTTTCCTAATCAACATGCTTTCTTAGAAGGTCAAGTCTCTTGACTTGCCTAATTCATAATAGGAAGGTCAATCCATGAATATGTCACAAATAATTCATAGATTCACATAACATACATTTCATGTTTCATATATCATACATTTCATATCCACGAGAACTTGGAATCATGGATGTAGCATTAGGTCATCTCAAGTGAGGGCTCCATATCTGGGACCTCAACCTGAGGGCCTTCTTTAGAAAACAGAGAGTCTTCTTCATTCTTTTATTCGTACTACACATTATTCATTTCTTTCATACATATCTTGATGTAAGCACAAACTACACCTAGGATGAAGTTTAAGACTCTCATCGGGATCATGAAATGCAATGACCAAGAATGACCTAATATCATTACTTGAGTCTAGTTTCACCTCATGATTGTCTTGCACATACACCTTCGGTATCATTCATTTCATTATCTTTCATACTTTGAGGAACTTTCAAACCTAACCGACATATATCTTCTTAGCATCATAAAATCCGGTTTCTTCCCCACACTGAAACAATAGGTAGAGTCACAAGCAAAAGTGAAACCAAAAAATGCTAGCTTTATGGGTTCGAGCCAAGCTAGTTCCCTATGTTGGCAATATAGTTCAAAGACTAGGAGATTAAGGGAGACCCATTCCCACCTTGGTGGACATTCTCATCTTCATGTGAATTATGTGAACCTCTGCCCTTCCCGAAACAAGGCATCACCACTCATAACTATCGTATCAGTGCTTAGTTTAAAGTTCCTTCTTACAGTTAACTCATACATCATCGAACCTTTCTTCTGGCATGAGGTTGTCATAGATCATTAGATGATTTAACATCTCTTCTTTAAGTATTAAGTGTGAATTGTCCTTACACTTACATATCGAATGTGATTGAGACTTGTCTCTTAATATTCAACACTCTCTTAGGTATGTACTTTTGGTGATCTTTACTTTGGCTTGGTTGAGACTTGTGTTACCATTCATCTTAGCCTCTTATCATGTTATCACCATTTTCATTAGCATCATAGTTTAAAATAATTACTCACCTCATTACGTGAATGTTCATTTCTTCATGTTGCCATTAACTTACATCATATGCCATGCACATGGCCTTTAGACTTTACCCGTGTTCGAATCCCTTTGGCAGCATATATTGTTTTGATTAATCTTCATTGTGTGTGTGTGTGTGACACTTATGTATCTTCACACATTTGGCCAACAAAATTCGAGTTCCATCCATAGTCGTTGCGTTTTATTTTATTTCATGTAAGACTTATGTGTCTCACAATTATGGTAAAGGGGATCCGTGTTCGAATCCCTTGGGCAACATTTAATTTTTTTTATTATATGTGAGACTTATGTATCTCACACACATGGCCTTGAGACCGTGTTTGATTCTCATTCTAGACACAAGATTATTTTCTGTTTAATTTACTCAAGACCTCTTCATCTAGTATTAGAACCTTGAGACCTCGGGTTCGATTCTTAGTTGTAGCATTTTATTTATTTGAATTTAGCCGACTCTTCTGTAATTAGCATTATGTCTGTAAGTTTATTTTTCATACACTTTAGTCTAGACAATTTGGTTTAGCTTTTTAGATCAACATTAACCAATACTTTAGCCTAAAATTATGTCTATTTCTCCGTACTATTAATTTGTGCATTGATGTACAAGGACGAGAGTCTTAGACTCATTTTAATTCGGAAATTTGTATTTAATTTTATAACATCCTTATCATTTACATTCCGTGAACATACAAGTTTCATCATCATATGTTAATAACACGACAATTACATAAAACATAATTCACTTCATTCTTGAAAGCAATCCGTAATATGCATTACAAGGTATTAGCATTGTCGTGGATATAAAACATACATACAATCGGACACAAAAATAATGATAATACACTATGTGAAAGCATCACATTGCACACAATCACAAACACTCCTAAGGATATCTACCACCAAACGTACCAACGCACGAATCAAATTTTTAATGGATCTAATGACAGGGGAATGAAACGCGGGTAACCTTAGTTTACGAATGTAATACGCAGTGAACCTTAGGGGATTCATAGGAAAGGGACCAAGAGATAACAAAAAGCCGTACCTTTATCACCCTTGACAAGCCGCCACAAACACACATTCTAACCCACACACAAACCCTTCTTTCGAGCCTTGGTTCATGTTCATAAGTTAATTCCTTGACGTGATTTCTTAAAGCACCTAGGCGTACAATTTTTTCTTTTTGTTTTTGATTGATTAAGCCAAGAACTCTTTAGAATAGTAGGCTTAATTTGTTTTCTATTTTTGAATTGCAAAGTAAAGCTAATTTTTTTTCGGTAACTAATGAATTAAGAGTGCACATTGAGTACACTCCAACAAGAGGTTGTGTACCTCTTTCCTGGGAGTTTGTTGTTAGCTCATTCAACTCAATTATATGATAAAATCTGATTATAGTCTACATAATAAGCTACTATAATTCCCCCATGATTTTTGTCTAATTTAAAATCATTTAAATCTTCACTTTAGTGCCTCCAACTCGGCTCGAACCATAGTGTGGAGATTCAATCAAACTTTTGTCTGACCACCGAGCATTGACAAATTTTGACCAATTAAAACCTTATTTAATTAATTAAATATCAACATTCTAGGTACGTTTATGTCTTACTTATCATAGTCATTTTCGGGTTGTTACATTATACCCCCCTTCATTCCGAAATGACACTACACATCATTTAAACAAAGAGGGTGATTTTCAAAAGTTACTTCGTCATACTTCAACGTTTCTCTTTTATGAAACATTTGATTCACACTTATTTGGGTGGTGCATACCATTCAAGTTTATCTAAGGCTTCATACATGAGATTAAGGAGTTTCATTGTCAATCACACTTAACATAATTCACATCACAAATCATGCAAAACAAAACTTCGTTTTAACTCGTATACTATTATTATAAAACATACAATTACTGACCTATAACACCAAGTTTACTACAGCACCTAGAACTTAGAGTTTCTTAAATATAAATCAGTTTTTAGGAAAAGAATATATAACCTCCTTGTTCCTCAGTCGTTTCACTTGACGATCTAAAATTTTGACTGGAGCCTCTTTATAAGAAAGGTTCTCATCAATCCTAACCCCTCAACAGGAAGGATGGATGTTGGATCGCCTAGAAACTTCTTAAGAATTTAAATGTGAAACATTGGATAAACAAAAGAAAAATCATGATGTAACTTCAATTCGTAGGCAATATTTCATACTCGCTGAAAGACCTCATAATGACCTGTATACCTTAAACTCAACTTACCTTTC
Source organism: Solanum peruvianum (assembly GCA_027705065.1). Classification (NCBI taxonomy): domain Eukaryota; kingdom Viridiplantae; phylum Streptophyta; class Magnoliopsida; order Solanales; family Solanaceae; genus Solanum; species Solanum peruvianum. The sequence continues at coordinate 13,509,637 of JAKWJD010001757.1, read as the reverse complement.
TTACCAAACCTCATCACCTCTTTCATGGGTGATATCTTCAAGTTGACTTGATCACACACCTCTAATTCTACTCTCTTTTTTTTGTCTGCATAGAAGTTTTGACAACTGTAAGCAGTAACCAATCTATCTCTGATCATTCTCACTTTGTCCATAGCCTCATGTAAGATCTCAGGACCAATGATGCCAGATTCTCCTACCTCAAAACACCTAATGGAGACCAACATCTTCGGCCATATAGTGCTTGAAAAGGTGCCATCTCAATATTGGAATAGTAGCTATTATTGTATGATAAATCTATCAGTGGCAAGTGATCATCCCAACTCCCCTGGAAGTCAATAACATATGCTCTCAATATGCCTTCAAGGGTCTGGATGGTATGCTGTCCTTGTCCATCCGTCTGCAGATTAAAAGCAATACTAAGATTAACCTGTGCACCCAAGACTTTTTGAAATGATCTCAAAAAAAAAAAAAGTAAATTGGGCTCCCCTATCTGAGATGATGGACAGAGGAATCCCATACCATCTAACTATCTCATCAATATAAAGCTTGGGATAATGTTAAGCCTTGTACATAGACTACACAGGTATGAAGTGAGCGGAATTTTTCATTTTTTCAACAATAACCCAAATGGAATCATGTAGTTTTGTAGTTTTTGGCAGACCAACCACAATATCCATATGGATAACCTCCCACTTCCATGTCGGAATCTCAATCGTCTGACTGAGACCCCAAAACTTAAGGTGTTCGGCCTTAACCTGTTTGCAATTCGGACAATCCTCCATGAATTTAATGATATCTCTCTTCATGCCTTCACACCAATAGACCTCTACAAGGTCATGGTACATCGTGGTTGCACCTGGGTGAAGTGAATACCTGGAACCATGAGTTTCTTCCAAAATATTAGACCTCAAATTATGAACATTGGGCACCCATAATCTGTTTTGGTACCTGATTACACAATGCCCTCCTAGAGCAAACGATTCATTCAACTTACTCAATACTGAGTCTTTCAACTCCATTAGTACTAGGTCGAGATGCTGATTGGATTTAACAGCTACAATAAATGAGGATTCAGAACATGAGTGAACCGAAAACCCCCCACTTGGTGCATCTTTTAGGCGTACACCTAATCTAGCCAATTGGTGTACCTCTTTAACCAGCTCTTTATTGTCTTCATCCATATGAGACATGATAGTCATGCTCAATGTGGTTCAACGCATCAGCCACTACATTGGCATTACCGGGTGATAATAAACACCCATATCATAATCTTTGAGGAATTCTCGCCATCTCTTCTGATGAAGGTTCAACTCCCGCAAAGTAAAAACATACTAAAGACTTTTATGGTCATTATATTCATCAACACGTAAACCATATAAATAATATCTCTAAAATTTTAATGCAAACACCACAACAGCTAACTCAATATAATGAGTAGGATAGTTCTTCTCGTGGATTCTCAACTATCTCGATGCATATGAAATCACCTTGCCATCTTGCATATGAACACATCTCAAACCTATTAGGACCACTTCACGGCCACGTGAGAAATGGGTCTGAAGTGAGTCAATCTTTGAGCTCATTGAAGCTCTTCTCACATTTTTCAGACCACTCAAACTTCACCTTCTTCTTCGTCTAGGCTGTCAATGAAACAACAATAGTGGAAAAGCCTTCCACAAACATGCAATAGTAATTGGCCAAACCTAGAAAACTTAAAATATATGTAGGATTAAGGGGTATCAACAATTTATTCACTGCCTCAACCATTTTAGGATAAACTTTTACTCCCTGATCGGTCACAACATGACCAAGGAATGTCACTGACAACCAGAATTCACATTTGCTAAACTTTCCATACAACTAATGATTTCTAAGTACATGTAATGTCTTTCTTGAGTGTACTTCATGCTTTCTCTAGAATTAGAGTATATGAGGATGTCATATATGAATACTATGACAAAGGAATCAAGTTACCCACATAAGAATCTATTTATAAGGTTTTTAGACGCGGCTGGTGCGTTAGTGAGATCGAATGATATGACAAGAAACTCATAATGCCCATACCTAGTACGGGAAGTCGTCTTAGGGACGTCATCCCGCCTCACTCTAAGCTAATGATAGCCTGACCGAAGGTCTATCTTGGAAAATAAACATGAACCTTGGAGTTTGTAAAATAAATTGTAGATTGTGGGAAGAGGGTACTTATTCTTTATAGTGACTTTATTGAGTTGCCGATAATCAACGCACATTCTAAGGGTTCCATCATTTTTCTTTAAAAACAACGCTGGAGCACCCCATGGGGATATGTTTTGCTGGAGGAAGCCCTTATGAATTAGATGTTTTAACTACAACTTCATCTTATTGAGTTCGGCTAGTGCCATCCTATACGGGGGAATAGAAATTTGCTTGGTGTTGGTATCTAAATAAATACCAAAGTCAATCTCACGTTCAGGAGGATTCCTGGTAAATCCTCAAGAAAGACATATAGGAACTCATTCACTATTTACACAAAGTCTATTGAAGGAACTTTTGATCTATGTCATTGAGTCTAACAAAGTTGTATAAATACCCCTTAGCTATCATCTTATTGGCCTTCAAGTGTGAAACAATTTTGCCAAATGGACTTGAACCATGCCTTTCGTGTTCCCCCTCTAACTCAATTCGAATCTGAAACCTCACTACCATTTTTCAACAATCTATTGTGGCATAACACTTAAGGAGCCAATAAATACCAAAGATTATATTGAAATCTAGCATGGCTAATTCCACAAGATTAGCGTGAGTGACTCTATCAAGGATGTGAATGGGCAATTTTTACACATTCTTTCTGCTCTAGTGCTGTGTCCTATAAGAGTACTTACTTGAATCGGCTCATGCAATATTTTAGAAACACATCAAATCTACTAGATAACAAAGCGGTAACAAATGATAGAGTGGATCCTGGATCTAAAAACGCAGACATTGGGTAAGTAAAGACATGCAACATACCTGTGACTACAGCAGGTGACTTCTATTGCTCTTCTATACCTTTCAACGCATAAAATTGGTTCCTCTTAGGAGGTTCGACTACAACATTAACATTTGGCTAAGGCTGAGCACCAGCCTTGGCCTCATCATCGTTTGAGAACAATGTCAGACCATGTCTCTATTCTTTCCACACCACAAGCAGGCGTTAGTACCTACTAAACATTCACCTCCATGAGGACGTCCACATTTACAACAAAACTTGCTTTTTCGTTGGACTTTCTGATCTTTACCCTTTTTAGGGACAGACTTGTTCACTTTGGCATTCAAATTTCCTAAAGAGTAGAATTACCTGAATGCTTTTTGAACTTAGGCCTGTTCTAGACTCCAAATGATCCTCTACCACAGATAGAACCATTCTAATCCGCATTCGTAGGCTCGTTGCTTTCACAAACTCTCCTCTTACGGTAGGTTTCCTCAACTGTTTGAGCATGCACCATCAACCTGCCCAGATCCATGTTATAATGCAACATGGATGCTCGACAATATTCCACTAGATCCTCCGACACGCTAGTCACAAACCTTCTCATGTCATCCCTGCTATTTTCTAGTAGAGAAGAAGCATACTTTGAGAGTTTAATGAATTTCAAGGAATACTCCTTGACTGACATACCTCCCTGTCTAAGGTAGATGAACTCTTTAATCGTGGATTTTCATTTCTCTCTGGGGAAGAATCTCTCCAGAAAGGTTGTCTTGAGAGCATCCTAAGTGATGGGAAAATATCCACGTGCTCGGTTATAAGCCCACATCCGGTACCAAATCTGTGCCACATCCTTGACTCTATATGATGTCAACTAAGCCTTCGCCTCTTTATTTACTGCCATGGTGCAAAGGATCTTGTGGAATTCATCCACGAACTCCTGCGGATCCTCACTTGTTTTGGAACCATAGTACACTTGAGGATTAATTATGGGGAAATCCCTCAGCCTTCTAGCCATGGTGCTAGCATAAGGGTTTTCTCTAGGATGACCTTCTCTCCCGGCTTGAGCCGTGATAGCTTTAGCCTGATTAGTGATGGCATGTGCGATCTACAGCAAAGCATTCCTCACATCACCATCTGTTGGCCTAGCTGGATTGATAGGCACTTGATCAATAGAAACATGAGCTTGAGGAGGAACTTGATTTCTTCAAACAGCTTCCTCACCTGCCATCCTGTGTGTATTTCTTCTCATATTCATTATCTACAAGAAAAGAGTTAGATTCTTAATGACACAATTATGTCACAATTCCACATAGAAGGATAAACAGTAGAAAAAGCGAAGATTTCCTATTATCGCGTATTCTCTAAGTCATGATTGGGGTGTGCTTCACAACCATAAGTTAGAAATTACATAACGTGGTTGTTTTGACCTTTTTTTACCTAGGTTATTTGACCTCATGCTCTGCTACAAAGTTTTTCACGACCCAGATTCTTGAATCCAAATTGCAACCAGCGTTGTTGACCTCTCAGAGTTCGCAGACAAGCCTCTTCTAGCATTCATCACATTAATATGGTTAATTTTAATGGAAAATTTATAATTTTTCTTTTTATATTTGAAGAGTACATAGACTTCATATTTAAAACATATAAAAGTGTATTTACAAGGAAGTTCATTGCTCATACATAAACCATCTAGTTATAGAAACATACAACTTGAAAGAAATAATATCTATGTCATAAGTAACACTTGCCAAAACGGCACCATTACAAGCGTCTGAATAAAATGAAAAATAAATACTAGTTGAACATACTCCACTAGTTCAAAACTACTACAAAGCAAGAAATGTAAAGGCAGGCATCGTTGAATGCATGAGGACGTACCAAGTCCAGATGAAATCTCTGAGTCCGAACATCTGCAATAATACATTCAACGTCCATTAGAGCCTGCACCTAAAACAGTAATATTGTATGGAATTAGTATACACTTGTACTAAGTATGGATATATGCAACAACACATAACGGTAATGCATGAGCAAGAATTGCTTTTCCTAATCAACATGCTTTCATAGAATGTCAAGTCTCTTGACTTACCTAATTCGTAATAGCAAGGTCATACCAGGAATATGTCACACATCATACATAGGTTTACATAACATACATTACTTGTTTCATATATTATAAATTTCATATCCATGAGACCTTGGAATCATGGACGTAGCGTCAAGACAACTCTATTGAGGGTCCAACATATGGGACCTCAACTCCAGGGCCTCCTTAGCAAACACAGATTCTGCTTTATTCGATCATTCATACTTCATATTATTCATTTCATTCATTCATTCATAGGCTGATCTATACACCAACTATAACTAGGATGAATTTTAAGACTCTCATCTAGATCATTAAGTGCAATGATAAAGAATGACCTAATGTTATTATTTCAGTTCGGTTTCACCTTCTTATTTTCTTGCACAAACACCTTCCGTATCTTTCATTTCGTTATCTTTCATAATTTGAGGAACATTAAACCTTAACCTACATAGATAATGTGATCATCATGAAATTCGGTGTTATTGCCACAACGAAAAAAGGTGGAGTCACTTGCCAAAGTGAAACAAGAAAATGTTAGCTTTTTGGGTTCGAACCAAGCAAGTTTTCAATGTTGGCAACATAGTTCAAAGAATAAGAGATTTAGGGAGAGTTATACCCACTTTGGTGGAAAGTATAATCTTCAGGTGAATTACGTGAACCTCTGCCCTTTCGTAAAGAAGGCATCACCACTCATAATTAGCCTATCGATGCTTAGTTTAAAGTTCCTTTTTACATTAAACTGATACATCATCAAAGTTTGCTTCTAGCATGACGTAATCATACCTCATAAATTGATTTATCATCTCTTTTTTATGTATTAAGTGTGAACTGTCTTTAAACTTACATATAGAATGTGGTTAAGACTTGTTTCTTAATATTCAACAATCTCTTAGATGAGTACTTTTGATCTTTACTTAGGCCTGGTTGAGACTTTTCTCACCATTCATCTTAGCCTCTTATCATGTTGTCACCATTTTCATTAGCATCATAGGTTAACATATTTACTAATCTCATTACGTGAATATTCATTTCTTAATCTTTCCATTAAATTACATGATATGCCATGCACATGGACTTTAGTGTACTTTACATTCATGGTAGTACCCCTTTCGAGTTACATAATACATAAGGATTATTTTCTTGATTTAAGTGATCTTAGACTTTACCGTGTTCGAATCCCTTGGGCAGCATAAATTTTTTTTATTTATTTTCGTTGTGTGTGTGTGTGAGACTTATGTGTCTTCACACATTTGAACAAGAGAATTCCAGTTCGATCCCTAGTGGTTGCGTTTTATTTTATTGTATGTTAGACTTATGTGGCTCACAAATTCAGTCAAGGGGATCCGTGTTCTAATCCCTTGGGTAGCATATAATTTTTTTGATTATATGTGACACTTATGTATCTCCCACACTTGGCCTTGAGGCCGGGTTCGATTCCCATTCTACACACAACAATATTTACTTTTTAATTTATTGAAGACCTCTTGATCTAGTGTTATAACCTTGAGATCTCATGTTCGAGTATTAGGTGTAGCATTTTATTTATTTGAATTTAGCCGAGTCTTTTATAATAAGCATTAGGTCCTTAAGTTAATTTTTCTTACACTTTAATCTACACAATATTGTTTAGATTTTTATATCAACATTAAACAATACTTTAGCCTAAACTTATGTCCATATATCCATACCATTTCTTTGTGCATTGATGTACATGGCCGAGAGTCTTACACTCATTTTAATTCATCAATTAGTATTTCATTTTCGATACATCATTTTTGATTACTTTCCATGAATATCACGGTTTCATTATCATATGATAATAACACAACAATTACATATAAAATAATTCACCACATTCTTGAAAGCAATTTGTAATATGCATTACATGGTATTAGCATTATCGTGTATATTAAACATACATACAATCGGACACACATAAAATGATCATACACTGTCTGAAAACATGACATTGGACACAATCACAAACGCTCCTAAAGTTATCTACGTGCAAACATACCAACACATGCATCAACTTTTAAGAGGATCTACTGACAGGGGCATGCAATTAGGGCAACCTTAGTTTTCTATTGGAATACGTACTAAACCTTAGGGGACTCTTGGGACAAGGACAAAGAGAGAATAAAACACATACCTTTTTCAGTGTTGAAAACCATCGACGAACACATGTCTCACAAATCCCTCCTCCAGCCTTGGTTCTTGTTCATAAATGAATTCCTTAACATGATTTCTTAAAGCACTGAGCGTACAATTTTTTCTTTTTTTTTTTTGATTGATGAGGACGAGAAGTGCTTAGAATAGTAGGCTTTTTTTGTTTTCTTTTTTTTGATTTGCAAAGTAAAGCTAAAAAACATTTTGTGGATATATAATGAATCAAAAGTGCACATCGAGTACAATTCTAGTGGAGGTTGTCTACCTCTTTCCTTGGGAGTTTTTTGTTGACTTATTCAACACAATTTAAATGATAAAATCAGATTATGATCTACATATTAAGTTACTATAATGCCCCTCCTGATATTTGTCTAATTTTAAATCATTTAATCGTCACTTTAGTGCCTACAACTCGGCTCGAACCCGATTGTGGAGATCTGGTCAAACTCAGGTCTTATCACCGTGCTTTGACCCGTTTTGACCAATTAAAATCTTATTTAATTAATTGAATAACAACATTCTAGGTACATTTAGGTCTTAGTTAGGATAGTCATTTTCAGGTTGTTACAAACATAAACGTCAACATCAACCTACACGTTAATGTGAACATCAACATGAAATTCAACATCAATGGCAACGACAACGTGACTCTCCACGCAATGTCAATGTAAATGTGAACGTTAAGGATCAATGTAAATGTTAATGTCAGCGTGAACGTCAACACCAATGTTAACATGAACGTTACTTTGAATGTCAACATGAACGTGAATGTCAATGTAACTTTCAATGTAAACATCAACGAGAATGAGAATGTAAATATAAACGTTAACGTGAATGTCAACATGAATGTGAAATTCAATGTCAACGTTTATGTAAATTTCAATGTAGATGTCAATATGAACTTCAACATAAAAATCAACCTCAATTTGAACGTAAATATTAATGTGATATCAACGTGAACGTCTATGTCAATGTCAATGTGAACGTCAACGTAAATGTAAATATCAAAGTCAATGTAAACATCAACATAAACGTAAATGTCAACATTATCATAAACGTCAATGTCAACAATAACGTGAAAGTGAAAGTCAATGTCAGTGTAAACGTCAATGTAAACATGAACATCAATGTAAACATTAACTTCAATGTGAACGTGAACTTCAACGTTAGCATGAATGTCAACGTGAATTTTAATGTGAATGTTAACGTGAATGTCAATGTCAAAGTGAACATCAATGTGAAGTTCAAAATGAACGTCAATGTCAACATGAATGTTAATGTCAACATGAACATGAACGTCAATGCAAACATCTACGTAAAGGTCTATGTGATCATGAACGTCAAATGAATGTCAACATGAATATCCACATCAACGTCAAAGTTAATGTCAACGTGAAAATTAATGTGAATGTCTATGTCAATGTAAATATAATTGCCAATGTTTACATAAACAAGAACGTTAATGTCAACAATTACATTAACTTCAAAGTGAACGTTAATATGAATGTTAATTTCAATGTTAGCATCAGTGTGAACATCAGTATTAGAATGAACATCAATGTCAATGTCAACAACAATGTCAATGTCAACATCAACGTTAATATTTTTTAAACGTCAACGTGTTGGTAAATGCGAATATGATCGTCAACATTAATCTAAACATAACATAAACGTCAACATAAAAATGAACGTCAACGTGAACATAAACGTCAATGTACAAATCCACATAAACATGAACGTGAAAGTGAACGTGAACGTACGTATGAACATCAATGTGAACGTCTATATGAATGTTAACGTCAATGTTAATGTTAGTGTCAATGTCAGTATGATCTTCGACATTAATGTCAGCCTTACTATGAACGTATGTAACACACCATAGGCAAAATAAACCAAAAATCTTTTTTTAAGAGGGTATAACCAACAGTGGCATCGACGGTCCATAGGAAAAACAACGATCCGTACTGTCGATGGGATTAGAAATTCCCAAAAATTCAGTCAAGAAAAATTGGCTAAGTCTTGATTGATGGACGGACCGACGGACCATAAGTCAGAGGACAATCCGTAGTTCGTGACCGTCGATTGAGACTCCCATTCACCCACTCTCTTAAAGAGCTACAGATGACCAGCATGGTCCGTAGTTTGGAAATTTGCAGACAGTTAAGGGAAATGCATTTGGGTAAACTTAAATTAATATAACTCTTAGAACAAACTGAATTAGATGTCCCATGACCTACCCATAGATATATAATTGAATTATCCTTCCATATCCACCGACCTTGCTAAAATTAGACCTTCGAGTGAAATGTTATGCCCATTTTAGTAAAGTCATGTCGAACATGCCCTACCAATGGACCCAACGATGGGGCATCGGGCAGACGACGGACCGTCAATCCTTGTCGTCATTTGGCCTGACAACAACTTTTCTAGGGGTCTTTTGGACCTTTCACACTCCGTTTAAAATCTACTTACATTGTTTTGACCTTAAATCATCATATTTTAGTCAGTTTAAGCGTAAAAACATAATGAAAACACATATAAGTCAAATCATTAAATCAAAACCATGATAATTAGAAGCGAGAGAGGAGAAAAAACTCAAGAACCCTAGTTCAAGGACGAAAAAAGTGTCCAGCAGCCTGGCCACAATACTTAAGTATTTTCCGTGGATTTCATCACTAGTTATCTAGGATTCAACTAGTGGGTTCCTTTCACCGATTGGGTCCCTAGTTTTCAGTCAAATTCTTAATTCTCTTATCATGATTAAACCTAGGGTTTCTAGAACATTGTTAGAACTTCAAGAATTTATTAATTATATTTCCAAATAAGATTATCATGTTATGACTCAGAACCTATCTTTGTGTTTCTTTAGTCCTTGAATTACACAAGCTAGATAAGATATTTATGTTATTCAGTTATATATGCCTCGGTTATAAATGCATAATTACAAGACTAATTATTGCATTCTCAGTTTGCATGTTCAGTTTAGAGTTATCTAGTATTTTTAAAAACTCAAACATAATCAGTAAATTTACAAAATTAGTTGGAAGCATAATACCAAATTTGACTAGGGTTTAGCGTACCCAATAGTCCAAAAACTAGTAGCCAAGTAGGTTGTAAGTCCCCTGTGTGGGAAATTCAGTTTATTTATCACGCCCACATGCCTTTATACCTTTGGCAGGGTATATGGGGTCCTCTTGATGGGGCGTATACATCGGACTCCACATTTAGCTCATGTGATTTTATTATGAGTTATTAGTAGATCCACAGTTCAGTCAAACTCTCTGCATTGACCATTTATTAGTATATTAAGTATTCAGTTTCAGCAAGTTATAAATTAGTCAATGCATGCAGTTCGCGCAAAATTCAGTTTATCATGTCAGTTTATTATACTTGTTATTATGCTTGTTCAGTTATGTTTTATTTACGCTTTACTCTATCCTACATGCTCAATACCTTCCAAATACTGAAGCATAAGTGAACTACATCTTCTCGTGATGTATGTTCAGGTTCATCGCATCCAGATCATGCATAGATCGATTTCCCAATTTCCAGTTCAGCATATTTAATAGTGTGTCCTCATTCTCCGAGGACACTAGTCATGACTTTCATTTAAGTCTTTAGTCATTTAGTTTCAGTTTTTTCTAGATTTAGCTAGGGCTTGTCCCTGTATTTCTAGTAAAGTTTATAGGTTATTTTCAGACAGTTAGTTTTAACTTAGTAGTGAGTTAATATTTCTTTGTATTAAACTCATCGGTTTTCTTGATATTTAGTTTTAGCATATGGCTGTTCCCCAATTTTTGTTTTTATAATTTATGATTTAGCTTCCACAACAGTTTACTATGTTAAGTATGCTCATGATCATGCCAACAGGGTTAGCTAAGGATAACTTGTGGTCCTAGCTTCCGTGTCCACGTCTCGGATGTAGCTCGGGGCATGAAAACGTCAAAGTAAATGTAAACGTCCATTTAAATGTAAATGTGTTAGCAAACGTGAACGTGATAGTCAACATCAATGTAAACATAAACATAAACATAAAAAAAATGAATGTCAATTGGAATGTCAACATCAATGTAAACGTCAACATTAGTATAACAAAGACCCATAACCATGCTTGATAAAGTAAACCTAGCAAGAATCATAACAAATGTCTTCCCATAACATAACATTAGGAGTACATAAAATCATACTTCAGCAATGTAGACCTAATACATGTTCATAAGAGTAATCAACATGTGTCATCAACATTTAAGATCATCATATACATTTCATTTACATTTTTTAAGCATATACATACATAAGAACAACCTCCTAAAACTTCCCTTAAGGCTAACTAGTGCAATGTATAGGTAGAGTCCCATACCCCTATCATGACTAAGCTAAACCCCTTAGGTCATCTTAGTTAGAGTTCAATCCTTTAGTTCATTTTACCTTGTTGGAACATATTTCCTTAAATGACATATACCACATGAGCTAATGTGGAATCCGGTGTCATGAAACCCAACACCAAAAGAAGGCGGACTACTTGCCAAGGTAACATGAACATAGCAACTAGGCGGATACACTAGCTAGTATTCTTATGGGGCAACATTGTGCAAGGACTAGGATATATAATTGAGATCCTCTTTATGCTACATGCAGTATGATCTCCAATCTAAAGGGTACAATAATGATTCTCCCTTTCGTATGTGGGAAGGGACACTCTTCACTCTAGTTCACTCGGTTTTAAGCTAGAGTCCCTTTTGAAATGTCTTTGATACCTTTATTAATCATCACAGCTTAATGTAAGTCATAAGGTCTAACCCTTGTGTAAACATCATCATCATCATAGATCAATATTAATTGCTTGAGTATTGTCCTTTCATTACAATTCATATAAGTGAGGTTAGCATTTTTATATATTTATATCATGATAAGGCACATTGGTAAATCATCACCATCCTTATAACATTTACATCTTAGCCAACACCTCACACACCATAGTAAATACATTTAAATTCAACATCATACCAACCCAATAATCCTAGTATAAGGTATAGTTCAATACGTCTTCACTTAACCACAAGTAACCATAATTGAAGTAAAGAATTGAGATTATAAGACTTACCAAGTCTCCTTCATAATTCATCATCAAAGTCTTACTATCATCCCTTAACTTAACCCAAAAAGGTTATAATATAATAAAATATCCATAACCAACATGATAACCAAGTAAATTGAATCACTACATTAGAATCCATTATTAGTTCATAGCTTAAGATAAGAGACTCAGGTCAATTCGATAATATACTTCATAACCTAGATCAATTACTTAAGAACGAGATTGATAGGAATCAAATTCATCTTAATTTTGTCAAAATTGATACAAACATTACAAAATTTATATAGTGATCACAACCTAGGGTTATGGGCAAAAAAGTCATCTTATACAAACTAGACCAATCCATAAAGATATAACAAAATTTAGTTAAAATAAATGTTAAATATATTTATAATATACAGAATAAATCATAACCAAAGTAATTCATAGCATTAATTTCATATTGGATGAAAACCCTCTTCAAAACCCAACTTTTGAAATCAATTTGATGGAATCCTTTGAGGAAAAAGGTTTGAAAGATGAAAGAAATCTCATAACATAATAATTGATGAAGATTCATGGAGAAATCCAACCCTTTGAAGACCTCTAACCCACCTCTAGCTTGGTCTTCAATGGGGTTTCTTTTGGAGAGAGAAAGAAGAGTGAAGGAAGAGAGTTTTGGGTTTGGGAAATTACAAAAGCTTAGGTAAGTCTAATTAGGTTAGACTCTTTAAATAGGTTGTTAACTAACATAATTAGACCTCCTCTAACCCTTAATTAACCTTTTAACTAAGCCAACTAATTAAATGAATTCAGTTAAAACATGCAGCAAAAACAGCAGTCTAAAATATAAAACCATGGCGACGCCCCGTTTGATAGTTGACGGGCCAAGAACCATGTCACAACCGAAATCTAGACCCAAGACGAGATCGGCATTGTTGACCTCTCAAAGGTAGAAGACAAGCCTACATACGTCATACTTACTTCATTTAGGTTAATTTTAGCGGAAAATTTGATCTTTTTGTTTACTTATTTCCTGCGAAACATATTATACTTAACATCATAGGCATTCAAAATCAATAAATAATATAGAGATAATCAAATGAAAGAAGCAATTCATAATTGTATTAAATATTTTCTTCCCAAAACGACACTAATACAAAGTCTTAAATTAAATGGGAAATGAAACACTAGTGGAACATGCTCCACTAGCTAAACCCGACATCTAAGCTAGATAATAACGATATACATCATCAAAAGAATGAGGGCCTTCCATGTCCAGATGTACGATCCACGTCCGCATAGTTGCAACGTCTTACCGTAAGCTCTAACATCCACCTGTGCCTGCACCTAAAAGTAGATATTTTATGATATTAATACACACTTGTACATCCATGAGTAAGAACAGCTCTTTCCAAACAACAAGATTTATGGAAAGTCAAGTAAGTAGATTTGTTAGATTTGGATTAGGAAAGTTAGTCGACCTGCCAAATTTGGATTAGGGAAGTCATGCCATGAGAGTAACATGCATCATCATACGTATCATATTTCACACATCACATAACGTCTTACACATAGCACATAACATATTGCACATAGCACATAACATCTTCATATCTTTCGTTCATATCCCATGTAACATTTGAATCGTGGACTTGACATCAAGACTTCCCAAAAATGAGGGCTCAACATATTGGACCTCAACTAGGGATCCTTCTTTAGCAAACACAGAGTCATCTTCATTCATTCATATGTACTTCATTTTATACATTCATAAGATACAGTAGACACTAGTTATACCTAAGATGTAGTCTAATACTTTCATCGGGTTCGCTGTGCAATGATCAAGAATGACCTTGTGTCATTACTCAAGTCTAGCTCGCCTCTTTATTTTCCTATGCTAACACCTTTGGTATCATTCAATTCTTTTTTGTGCATCATTTGAGGCTGGCCCCATTCATTTTTTTGGGAACTTTAACTTTAACCCACATAAATCATGTGAGTATCATGAAATCCAATGTCTATCCCACACCGAAACGAGGATGAATCACCGTCAAAGTGACCCAAAACAGGCTAGTGTATATATGGGATTGAACCCTGCTAGATCCCTATATTTGTATTATATGTTCAAAGTATCGGAGATATAAGGAGACCCATACCCATCATGCCGAACAGTCTCATCTCATGAGAGTTACATGAACGTCCGCCCTTCCCTAAGGAAGGCATCATCGCTCATTTCTAGCCTATCGGTGCTCATTATAAAGTTCCATTACATACAACTCATACATCATGGAAGCTTCCTTCTAGCATGAGGACATCATATCTTATTAGATGATTTCTCATCTCATTATTAGTATTAAGTATGCATTAACTTCAATACATTCATTAGAGTGTTCATAGAGACTGGTCTATTCATTAACATTACACTTTTATAGGTGAGTACGTTTTGGTAACATTTACTTAGGCTGATTTGAGATTGCTCTCATTGTTTACATTTGCCTCATATAATTTTTCACCAATTTAATTAACTTCAGCACATTTGATCTTCATAATTACTCACCCCTTATTACTTGATTGTTCAGTTGATCATACGTAATGCACTTGGCCATATAGTGTGTTTCACACTCTTACTTAACCCTTCTTGTGTGTCATCATTTCATTACATACATCTTAGGTTCACTTACTTTTAAACGTATGCTAGAGTTATGGGTATATACGTACAAGCCATGAGGCTTCATTCATAGTTTGTTTAAGTGATTCATAACTTCCTAAGTTTATGTGGTACAAGACATATGTATCTTGTATGTATGGTAAGATCTCGATTTCGATCTATGTGGGCAGCATTTCTTTGAACATATATTCACGTACGACTTATGTATCAATACGGAGTTTGGGCAAGGGACACGACTTCGATTCCTTGGTTAACACTTACATCTTTTTTGTCTATTCTATTTTGATCCATACGGCTTGGGGACCCGAGATCGAGCCCAATGACTTCGTTTAATTTTTCCTTATTTTCTTTCTTTCTTATTCTCTTTCCTTGGGATTGATGGGTCTTGGGATCGATCCCCAACAACCTTATTTCTTATATTTTCTTTTTCCTTGACTTTTCCGAGTTGACCTTAGGGTTTGGGATCGAATCCCCACAGCGTGACTTTATTTTTCCCTTTAATTCCCTTAGTCAACCTAGAGGTCGTAGGTTCGATTCCCACACGCCTCAACCTCTGTTTTCTTTTAATTCGTTAAGTCTGACCAAGAGGTTTTAGGTTCGAATCCCACTCCTTTTTATTGTTATTTTCAGAATTTCATTTTCAAGTATATGTCGCGGTTTGAATCCCCCTTACCACATTCTTTAAACTTACATTATTTTATGACTTTTAACAAGGTGAGGTCACAGGTTCGATCCTCAGGGACCTCACTTATTTCTCTTCATTTTTTTTATAACATGTTTATTGACTTATCTTGACCGAAACTAACATCAAATTGCTGGAATTCTGATAACATTTTGCAGCCTATTTTCTCACCTCTTTCACGTTAAATGTATATACGGTTGGAGTAGTTTTTAGTGAGTTCTTTATATGCGTTTTCAAGATCATTTTCTATGAAGAGTTTACACTTAAATAAGCATTTTTACATCCCTTATCTTGGGCGAAACTAATCAACCAGATGCTGGATAGTTTTCATCAATGTTTGCATGTTAGTTTTTAGGGTAATTCATGGATCATTTAGTACATCTTTAAGTGCATTTTCGTGGATTCGTTTAGCTAATAATTTCTTTTCAAATCAGCCACATTTCACTTCATATGAACATCACGGTTTATACAAGTTTGTGCGTAAAAGTATACAACCATAACATGTCATTTTCGAACTACACACCAAGAGTATATGTCACGCCTACACATTACACACACATAAACACATAATTTCGAACAACACGATTAACATTCACATAACTCCGAACATACATGAATATAATCAACACGAAAATACATTACATCTCTAATTTCTACCAGCAAATATACACAACCTAAAAACCGATGTGAGCTAGTGACAGGGAACATGTAAAGGGGAACAACCCTAGTTTTCAGAGTAGATTCATCTGATTCTTAAGCGTCTCTTTGGAATGGGACCAAGAGTAAGAAAACCCATACCTTTTATGTAGTTCAAACCTTGACTTTCTGTCCAAAAACTTCTCCAAAAATCACGTCCAAATCTCCTCAACCTCAACACCAAATCAATGGAATAATCCTTTTTGCCTAACATTTTTTATTAAATTGTTTTCCTTATATTTTTGTATAAGATTTTCAAGTGTGAAGAACATTAGTAATTTTTCTGGTTTGGTATTTTTTATTGGCAGAGAAACGTGAAAAAATAGAGAGAATGATCGTGAAAGTGATGTATTGACGTGAGATAGTGAAACTTGCAAAGTATTTTAGGCTTAGGTAAGGACTTAGTCAAACTAGGATCTTTCAAACTTTTTTAAAAATATTCTAATAATATTAATTAATTAAGTTATTTTGCCAATTTAAATAAAAAAAATTTAAATCATTGCTTCCACCTAGGCTCAAAACCTGGCAGAGCAAGACTTCGCCAAAAAGACAATTTTCGGCCTTCTCTCCCCAAATTGGCCCTCCACCTTATTAATTAATTAATTTATTATATATTTAGGGTAAATATGATACTACCCTTATCCATGAAATAGAACATTTTACTCCTAGACCCTCCAAACATAAGATTTCATATTTTTCAGTCCGGTAAAGACTCATACAGGTAAATCTGAATATTCGGGAGCTCTACATGGCTTTACCCAACCTTTCCTAGATCAACTAACTCCCCAAGTTAATTAACTAGGCTGTCGCAAGAGTTTAGAGGTCTGGTTCTACGCGCATTAATCTGTGTGAACTCGGTCTAATCGTAGGCATTCTAGACACATTAAGCATTGCATAGCATATCAATTTTCAGGGTTGTTACATTATCCCCCCTTATGAAAATGCGTCTCCGAATGACACTACTAACTATCTAGCGTAATGCTAGTAAGATCATAAAATAGTTACTATAAACAATCAAGAAATAACAACAAAGAATGGAGAGAACAACAAACATAGACTTAAGTGTAGGAAGTCTAACCTAAAGTGCTGAAAAGATGAGGGTAGCGAGATCTCATATCGGCCTTGGCCTCCCAACCCTCAACAAGATGATTCCTCAACAATACCTATACTGTGGCAGCCTCCTTGTTCCTTAGCCGCTTGATTTGTTTGTCTAAAATCTAAACATGTACTTCCTCATAGGAAAAGTCTTCGTCGACCCCCAAACCTTCAACAGGTAAAATTTATGTTGGATCACCTAGGCACTTCTTAAATATATGAACATGCAATAGTGGATGAACAAAAGCGATCTCCGGAGGCAATGTGAACTCATAGGCCACCTCACCCACACGCTGTAGGATCTAATATGGCCCAATGAACCTCAGACTCAACTTCCCCTTCTTGCAAAACGTCGTCACCCCATTCATAGGTTATATTTTCAAATAAACCTAGTCCCCTAAACCAAACTCTAAGGGTTGTTTTCTACTTTCTACATAAGACTTCTGCCGACGGTAACCAGTAGCCAACCTGTCCCTAATCACCCTAAACTTCTTTAAGGCCTCATGAATGATCTCTGGACCCATGATTGATGACTCTCCGACCTCGAACCACCAAACTGAAGATCTACATATCCTACCATATACTCCCTCAAACGGTGCCATCCCAATGCTGGAGTGATATCTGTTATTATACAAGATCTCTATCAAAGAAAGATGGTCGTCCCAACTACCTTTGAAGTCAATCACACATGCCCTCAACATGTCCTTCAATTTCTGAATAGTGAGCTCTACCTGCCCATCAGTCTGAGTATTAAAGGCAGTACTCAGCTTCACCTGCGTGCCTAAGCTATTCTTGAAGGATCTCCAGAAATGTGATCTGAATTGAGGTCCTCTATACGAAATGATAGACATTAGAATCCCATGCCATCTCACAATCTCATCAATGTAGCGTCTCGCATAATCCTCGTCTATAAGTTGACTTCACAAGGATAAATTGAGCAGACTTAGTCATCTTATCCATAATAACACATACGGAGTCATGCTGTCTCCTAGTCTTCGGAAGACCAACAACGAAGTCAATATTAATGGAAAATATGGCATCCCATTTCCATGACCGAACCTCTCTAATCTGAGTAAGAACAAAAGGTTTGAGACTTTCTGCCTTAACCTTTTGACAATCAGGATAGTTGGCCACATATTTTGCAATGTCTTTCTTCATTACATCCCACCAATAGATCTACTTAAGATCATGATACATCTTGGAGGAACCTGGATGTATTGAATATCTGGAAGCATGGGCCTCTGGAATTATGCTGGTCCGCAAATCATCCACATCTTGTACACATAGCCTTTCCTGGTACCTAAGTATGTCATCATCTACCAAGGCAAAAGACTCAAAAATATTAATCAACACTTAGTCCTTATGCTCCATCAACACAAGATCAAGATGATGACCCTCCTTGACTTCAACTACTAAGGATGATTCAAAACTAGGAGGAACTGAAAAAACCCCACTAGTATAGTAACCACACAACCAGTCTTTCCAGTCTGTGTAAGTCTTTCACCGACTCCTTCTTCTCATCCTTAACTTGGGTTGTACTTCCCATGATCATCCTACTAAAAGCATCGGCTACAACATAACTCTTACTTGGATGGTAGTGGACATTCATGTCATAGTCCTTCAACATCTCTAACCACATCCGTTGACGTAGATTCAACTCCCTCTATGTGAACACGTACTGGAGACTTTTGTGGTCTGTGAACACATTCACATTCACTCCATACAAGTAGTGGCTCTTCAATTTCAGTGCAAACACAACAGTTGCCAACTCCACGTCATGAGTGGGATAGTTCTTTTCATGAACCTTGAGTTGTATGGACGCATAAGCTATCACCTTACAACCCTGCATAAGAACACAACCCAAACCAGCCCTAGACGCATCACAATAAATAATGAAATTCTAACTACACTTAAGCAAAGTAAGCACCGCGGTTGAAGTGAGTCTGTCCTTGAGCTCTTGGAAATACTTTTCACAAGTCTTCGTCTATTAAAACATGTCCTTCTTCTTAGTCAAAGCTGTCAATGAGGAAGCAATGGAAGAAAAACCCTCCACAAACCTGCGATGATAACCAGCCAATCCCAAGAAGCTACTAATATCTGTGTGAGTAACAGGTGTTGGCCAGTTCTTAACAGCCTCAATCGTCCCAGGATCTACCTCCACACCTTTGTCGGACACATCATTACCCAGGAAGGTCACTGATTAAAGTCAGAATTCCAACTTGCTTTGGCATATAGCCAATGTTGTCTAAGTACCTACAACATTAGCCTAAAATGTTGTTCATGCTCTTCCTTGGTCTTAGAATGTGATCAATGAATAGTATGAAGAAAGAGTCAAGGTATTCAAGGAAGACCCTGTCTATGAGATCCATAAATGCAGCAGGTGCAAACCTGAGACCAAATGACATAACTAGGAACTCATAGTCACCATAATGGGTACAAAAGGATGTCTTTGGGATATCTCCATCCCTAACCCTGAGCTGATGGTACCTTGAATGCACATCAATGTTTGAGAAGAAACTAGACTCTTCGAGTTGGTCAACAAGTTATCTGTTCTAGGAAGTGGATACTTATTCTTGATAGTGATTTTTTTGAGCTACCGATAATCTATACACATTCTAAGGGTTACATCTTTCTCATTAAAAAAAACACTGGAACCCTCTAAGGGGATATAATCGACTGAATGAAACCCTTATTAGTGAGATCTTTTCACTGCAGCTTCAACTCTTTGAGTTTAGCTGGAGCCATTCTATAAGGATGAATTGAAATTGGTTTAATATCATGTTCTTAGTCGATACCAAAGTCAATCTCTCGAGGGGGAGGAACTCCAGGCAAATTATCAGGAAATACATCTTGTAACTCATGCAATTCTGGCATTGAGTTTACAGAAGGAATGTCATGACATAAATCATTAACACTCACAACATGACATCAGAACCCCTTGGACATCATTTTATTGGTCTTAAGATTCGAAATCAAGGGATTTTGACGACTCGAGTTGTACCCATCCCAAACTAGCACCTCTTCATTAGGGAAATGAAATATCACCACTCTACCACGACAATCCGAACAAGCATAACAATGGTGAAGCAAGTCCATGCCTAGAATAACATCAAAATCATGCATAGTTAGCTCAACCAAGTCTGCAAACATAGTCTTACCGCAAACAACTATTTGGCAATCCTTGTATACTCTATTAGTTCTTACATTTTCTCCTAAAGGTGTACTAACCACTATAGGATCATGAGGAACTTTGGGAAATATCTAAAAATTGAGAGAAAGCAAATGAGTTAAAAAGGAAAGCGTAGACCCCCGATCAAGTAAAGCATAAATAGATATTGAGAACACTTCTAGCATACATGTGACCACATTAGCGCACTTCTCCTGCTCCTCCCTAACCATAAGGGAGTAGAACCTATTCCTCTTAGGACGCTCGGATGCTGCTGCATCTTGTGGATTAGGCCTAGGATGGGCATTACCTCCAGCCTGACGTATTTTCTTTGGGTAGTCCTTAACCATGTGCCTGCTCTTACCATAACCGAAGCAAGCATTAGTGCTCTGTCTGCACTCTCCACTGTGAGCACGGCCACACTTAACACAGTCCTTTCTGGGACGCTGCATCTCACCTCCATTGCGTTTCTTGGGCTTGGGTCTTCCTACACTAGGTTATGTATTCCTCTAAAAGTTAGAGTTCCCTGAACTCTGTTGGCCTTTTTTAAATCTGGGTTGGTCATGGGCGCCAAAGTTGTTCCTCTTGCCCCCATTGCTAAGACCTTCTTGATCATGAGTCTTAGGCCTCCTAGCATCACGGAGACCTCTCTTCTTCTGGCTGTCCTTCACTTGCTGGACATGCACAATCAACATTGAGAGGTCCATGTTGTCGCCGAGCATTGCAGCGTAATACTCCTCCTCCAGATCTTATGTGATTCACGTGAGAAACCTGCTCATCTAATCCCTACTGTTAGATACAAGGCAAGTATAACACGTTTAGAGTTTAACAAACTTCAGGGAATACTCCCTGACTGTCATTGATCCCTTCTTAAGCTTGATAAACTCCTTAACCTTGGTCTCCCTCATCTCCACGGGGAAGAATCTCTCCACGAAAGTTGTCTTAAACATCTGCCAAGTGACCGGAACTTCGCCCAACGCTCGGCTATCCTGCCACAACTTGCACCAAGTCTTAACATTATCCTTAAGCCTATAGGAAGCCAACTCAGCTTTCTCTGTATCCGTGGCTCCCATGGCCACCAAAATCTTCTGTACCTCGTCCACATACTCCTAGGGATCTTCAGAAATCTTTTTTCCTGCGAAAATAGGAGTATTCATCCTCGTGACGTCTCGTAGCCTGCTAGCCATGCTACATACCGGTGGGTTCTTCCTCTCAACATTCTGCCGATTGACCTGGGCAGTCATGGCCTGAGCCTGCATAGTGATGTCTTTTTCAATCTAGGCTAGAGATGCCCGCACCTCCGAATCAGTCAAACTAGCTGGGTTAACCGGCATATCTACTCCTTCAACTAGAGCCATGGGTGGAACCTTATTTTCCCCAGCAGCTGCTCCTCCTCTCCTCTTACCAATGGTTCTCCTAGAATTCATTCTATGAAAACAACAAGGATTGATGTTATACACGCATACAACATTAAGAAATCAGACATTAGGAAAGGCACGATGAGATCCGAAGAATGCAATTTTTCTACGCATCATGTAGTCTCTAATCAAGGATAGTGGTGCACTTCACTACAATGACTTATAAACTACTCAATGTGGTTTATATGAACTCATTATTCTCATAATTTAACCTAGGGCTCATATACCAACTTTGTCACGACCATAATCTAGATTCCAGATGAGACCAACGTCGTTGACCTCTCAGAGGTCGCAGGCAAGCCTGTATATGTCATACTTACTTCATCTAGGTTAATTTTAGGGGAAAATTTAAAATTTTTGTTTTCTTATTTCATGTGAAACATATTATACTTAACATTATAGGCATTCACAAATCAACCAACTATAATATAGATATAATCGAATTAAAAAAGTAGTTCATAATTGCATTAAAGGTGTTCTTGCGAAAATGGCACCAATACAAATTTTTAAATGAAATGGGAAATGAAACACTAGTGGAACATGCTCCAATAGGTAAATTCTACATCAATGCTAGATAATAAAGGTAGACATCCTAAAAAGCATGAGGTCCTACCAAGTTTGGATGTAACTCCACGTCCGGATAGATGCAACATCATACCGGAAGCTCTAACATCCACTTGTGCCTGCACCTAAAAGTAGATATTGTATGGGATTAGTAGAAACTTGTACTAAGCATGGGTATATAAAACACAAACCAAGGACATGCACGAGTATGAATAACTCTCTCCTAAAATTATGATTTAGGGAATGTCAAGTTAGTAGACTTGCCAAATTTGGATTAGGAAACTTTGTAGACCTACGAAATTTGGATTGGGGAAGTCATTCCATGAGAGTAACATGCATCATCATGTGTACCATATTGCGCACAACACATAACGTCTTACACATAGCACATGACATATTGCATATAGTACATAAGATCTTTCATATCATTTGTTCATATGCCATGAAACATTGTAATCATGGACTTGACAGCTCGACATCCCAAAAATAAGGGATTAACATATGGGACCTCAACTACAAAGCCTTCTTTAGAAAACACAGAGTCTGCTCCATTTATTCTAACGTACTTCACTTCATACATTCATAAGCTAGCGTAGACACCAGATATACCTATGATGTAGTTTAAGACTTTCATCGGGTTCGCTATGCAATGATGAAGAATGACCTAGTGTCATTACTTAAGTCTATCTCACCTCGTGATTATCCAACATAATACCTTTGATGTCATTCATTTCTTTATGTTCATCATTTGAGGCTGGCCTCATACATTCTTTGGGAACTTCAACTTTAACCAACATAGATCATGTGAGCATCATGAAATCCAGTTTCTGCCCCACACAAAAAAGATGTGGAATCAACAGCCAAATGACCCAAAATATGCTAGCGTATATAAGGGATTGAACTATTATAGATCCCTATATTGGAAATATAGGTTCATAGACTACGAAATATAAAAAGATCCATACATGGCATGGCGGACAATCTTATCTCATGAGAGTTACATGAACCTCTGCCCTTTCCGAAGGAAGGCATCACCTCTCATAGCTAGCCTATAGGTGCACAAGATAAAGTTCGATTACATACAACTCATACATCATGGAAGCTGGCTTCTACCATGGGGACATCATAGCTCATTAGATGATTTCTCATCTAATTATTAGTATTAAGTATGCATTAACTTGAATATTTTCATTAGACTTTTCATAGAGACCGGTCTCTTCATTAACTTTACACTCTCATAGGTGAGTACATTTTGGTTACATTTACTTAGGCTCATTTGATATTGCTCTCATCTTTTACATTAGCCTCTTATCATGTTATCACCACATTCATTAACTTTAGCACATTTGCGCTTCATAATTACTCACCCCTTATTACGTGAATGTTCAGTTCATCATATGCTAATGCACTTTGTCATTTAGGGTGTTTCACACTCTTACTTAACCCTTCTAGTGTTTCATTATTTCATTGCATACATCTTAGGTTGCCTTACTTTAAAACATATTCTAGACTTATGGGTCTATACATACAAGCAATGAGTCTTCTTTCATAGTTCTTTTAAGTGATTCATAACGTCCTAACATTATGTGTTACAAGACTTATGAATCTTCTATTTATGGCAAGATCTCGATTTTGATCTAGGTGGGCAGCATTACTTGGAACATTTCTTCAGGCATGACTTATGTATCAATACGAAGTTTGTGCAATGGAACTCGATTTCAAATCCCTTGGTTAACACTTACATCTCTTTTATTTATTCTATTTTGATCCATACTGCTTGGGACGCGAGATCGAGACCCAAAACCTTCATTTCATTTTCCCTTATTTTTCTTTCTTTCATATTCACTTGTCTTTGGATCTAAGGGTTGTGGGATCGACCCCCCATAGCCTCATTTCTTTTATTTTCTTTTTCCTTGACTTTTTCGAGTTGACCTTGAGGGTATGTCATCGAATCCCCATAGACTCACTTTATTTTTCTCTTTAATTCCTTTGGTCAACCTACCGGTCGTAGGTTCGATTCCCACATGCCGCAACCTTTATTTTCTTTTAATTCCTTAAGTTTGACCAAGAGGTTGTGGATTCGTATCCCACTCCTCTCATTTTTATTTTCATAGTTTCATTTTCCAGTCAATGTTTGAATCCCCCTTACCATATTCTTTTAACTTACATTATTTTGTGACTTTTAACAAGGTGAAGTCACAGGTTCGATCCTCAGTGACCTCACTTATTTTCCTAATTTTTTCATAAGATGTTAATTGACTTAATTTGACTGAAACTAACATCAAAGTGCTGGAATTTTGATCACATTTTTGCATCCTATTTTTTCAAGTTAAATGTTTATATGTTTGGAGTAGTTTTTAGTGTGGTTTTAGGTGCATTTTAAAGATCACGTTCTATAAAGGGTTTTCATTCAAATCAGCATTTTTAAATCACTTATCTTTGCCGAAACTCATCAAAAAGATTCTAGAAATTTTGTATGTTTTTCATCAACGTTTACATGTTAGTTTTTAGGGTAATTCATGGATCATTTTGAACATATTTAGGTGAATTTTCATGGATTCATTTAGCTAATAATTTCCATTCAAATGAGCCACATTGTACTTCATATGAACATCAAGATTTATCCAAGTTTTTGCATGAAAGAATACAACCATAACATGTCATTTTCGAATTTCAAACCAAGCGTATATGTCACGACTACACATTGCACACACATAAACGATTAATTTAAGACAACATGCTTAACATTCACATAACTACGAACATACGTACATACATGAACATAATCAAAACGAAAATACATTACATCCTTAATTTCAACAAGTACACATACCAAACCTACAAATTGATGGGAGCTAGTGACAGGGAACATGTAACGGAGAACAACCCTAGTTTTCGGAGTAGATTCATCTAGTCCTAAGGTTCTCTTCGGAAAGGGACAAACAGTAGTAAAACCCATACCTTTTATGTAGTTCAAACATTGACTTACTTCCAAAAACCTTCTAAAAAAATTACGTCCAAATCCCCTCAACTTCAACACCAAATCGACGGAATAATCCTCTCTTTTGTCTAACGTTTTTTATTAGCTTGTTTTCCTTATATTTTTGTGTAAGTTCTTCATGTGTGAAGAACTTTAGTAATTTTTCTGGTTTAGTATTCTTTCTTGGCAGAGAAACGTTAAAAAGAAGGGAGATTGATCGTGAAAGTAAGGTCTTGACGTGAGAGAGTGAAACGTGCAAAGTAGTTTAGGCTTACGTAAGGACTTAGTCAAACTAGGACTCTTTCAACCCTTTTAAAAAATCTGATTTTCCTTTTTTATTAAATAAGCTAATAAAAATTAATTAATTATGTTGATTTACCAATTTAAATAAAAAAAATTTAAATCATTGTTTCCATCAAAGTTCGAACCTGGCTGCAGCGAGACTTCAATCCAAGGCCATTTTTCGGCCCTCTCTCCCCAAAATGGCCTCAGCCATATTTATTAATTATATATTTAGGGCAATTATGATACTACCTAGAAAAAGACGATTTTACCCATAGACCCTCCAAACTTAAGATTTCCCCTTTTTATGTTCGGTAAAGATTCATCCGGGTAAATCTTCATTTTCGGGATCCCTTCATGGTTGGACCCAACCTTTCCTTGCTCAACTAACTACCTTAGTTAGTTAACTTGGATGTTGCAAGGGTTTAGAGGTCTGGTTCTACGCGCATCAATCCGTGTGAACCCGATCGAATCGTAGGCGTTCTAGACACATTAAACATTACTTAGCATATCAATTTTATGGTTGTTAAAGAACAACAGGTCATGTTGGTTCGTCTTTAAATTCAGATGTTATGAAAATATCAACATTGGATAAATATTCTAAGTATTCATCGACAGAGGAAATCAATGCCCCATCAATTGACACACGAATCGTCGATTGCAATCGTTGGGGCACACTGCCTTTTGGCATCTTCTTGCAAAATCACAAGGGTCGTCTATAAAGGCCCTTTGTTTGTGCTTGGGGAGTAGTGCCTGGTATTTTCAACTATTAACTAACTTAATATGTGTTAGACACTCTTCAACCAGTTTTCGCCATTTTCCGACTCCTAATAGCTAGTCAAATAGGGTAAGGCACGCTAGCATCTCGTTGAACTAGTTTCCGAACGTCATAACCTATTTTTGACATTTTGGTTTATAGACTTTCTTAATGACTTATATTCATTAGAATATACCTTAAAACGGTGTTTAAACCTTTTGACACTTAGGTTAGGCTCTAGAAAACATCTATGTTTTTTGAAGTATTACAAACATTAATGTTAACGTAAGTGTGAACGTTAACGCCCAATGTAAATGTAAATGTCATCATGAACTTAAAAATCAACATCAATATGAATGTAAATGTAAAAATCAACATGAACGTGAACATCCTTATGAATATTAATGTGAAAGTCAACGTATATGTCAATGTGAACGTGAACGTCAATGTGAATGTTAATGTCAATGTCAACATTAATGTGATTTTCAAGTTAAACATATATGTAAACATCATTAAATTTAAACATCATCGTCAACGTAAACATCAACATAAATGTAAAAATCAACATCAACATAAACATCAACATCAATGTTAATGTGAACATATACGTACACATTAACGTTAATGAAATTGTCCACATAAACATGAACGTCATCATAAATGTAAGCATGAGCGTTGACGTGAATGTTAAAGTGAATGTCAACATGAATGGCAATGGTAATGTTCACATGAATGTTAACGTGAACATCAATGTAAACTTGAGAGTCAATGTGAACTTCAACGTGAATGTCAACCTCAATGTCTATGATAACGTTAACGTCAAAATCAAACAGATCAAGTTCTACTAGTTCAACATAAGTAACTCTATTGGGAAACATTGTGGGAAAATTTCTATACACCCTCTTTGCAACAACCGACTCACCCACCGGAGTGGACACCATAAAAGGTTAATTTAAAATGTCGTGTATGATTTCAAATTTTATAGCTATAAATGAATTAATAAAAGATAATGTAGCAACTGGATCATGTAAAGAATATACATTAATAGAGAAAACTTTCAACATGCTAGTCACCACATCGAGAGAAGTTTGTTGCTCACCTCTAGCGCGGAGAACATAGAAGCGATAGTGATTTATGTCAAACTTCCCACATGTTGGCTTCTTTGTTGGTGAAATAGTATCCCTTCCCTTTTTAGGCTTTGGATTAGACACCCTATCATTACAAGACTTAGGGAACTTTTAAGGAACTTCGTTAGAAACCCTTTTCTTGAACCTAGAATTGCCTTTGATATCAATAAAGCCTACCCATTGAAGAACCACCATCAAATGACTTTGCCCTCTTGGCATCTCTACTCCTTCTCGTAGACCTTTCCTCTTTCACTTGTTGAGCATGAACCATGAGCCGAGAAATGTACATATTGTCATGTAGCATAGCCGAATGAGATTCCTCTTGCAAGTCATACGACACTCCCATCACAAAGTGGTTCATTTCATCCCTAGGATCGGAAACCAACGAAGGAGCATACTTTTCCAATTTAGTTGATTTCAAAGAGTGTTCAATCACACTCAACCTCCTTGATGAAGGTTGATAAACTCAACCACTCGGTTTCCCTCTTCTCCCTAGCAAAGCACCTATCAAGAAAAGCCTATTTGAACACCTAAAAAGTCACCGGTCCATCCCTTAATGATCTATTATCTCTCCACTGGACGTACCAAGCTTGGGACATATATTTTAGTTGGTAAGTGGCTAACTCGTCCTTCTCACTAGTAGACAACCCCATAGAATAGAGGATCTTACAAATTTCATTAATGAATTCTTGGGGGTCTTTTAAAACTATAGACCTATAGAAAGTAGGGGGATTCATTCAAGTAAGTCCCTCAAACGGGAGGCCATGGTAGCAAGTTGTAGGTTTGCTTAGGGTACAAACTGCCGATTAGCTTTGGCCGTCATGGTTCGAGCTTGAGCAGTGGCAGTTTGTGCTTGGGTAGTAATGACTTGGGCCTATTGGAATAGAGAATTTATTAAGTCACCATATGTCAAAGGAGGAGGATTGACAGGGGCATGGTGAACATTGACATCTTCTTCAAGAGAAGGAATTTGATCACTATCGCGAGGAACTCCCGCATTGGAAATCTCTTCCTCAAGTCTTCATGTTGCGTTCCTTCGAGTTTTCATTGCCTATAATCACAGTAAAATGATTAGATGATAAAAACACATAGAGCTAATACTCTAGAGGAAAGATATTGGACTTCAAAGAAAGTGAGAGTTTGGTAAACATTATATATGTTCATATCCACAAGTGTGACATGTCTGACAATTATGATTACAAATCTATATAAAAGTAGTTAAGACAGACATCGAATCACAGATATTTAACCTCATGCTCTGATACAATGTTTTTCATATCTGGGAAACACCGCCTAAATGTAACTGGCGTTGTCTGTATGATTTCAAAAATGTAAGACGTGTCTTAAAGCCTAATATAGGTGTCATCATGTATATACACTATTTTAAATCATGTTTTAATGTTTATAGCTCATTCTTGGCAAGTAGCCCGTCTTCCTTCGGTGTAGGGTTTTATGAAATCGGATTCTACATTAGCTCATATGGTCTATGTCGGTTAGAGCAAGATGTTCATAAAAGGTAAAATAAACTAAAGAATCAAACTCTAACTATGATAACCTAAGGGTCTAACTTAGCCTAGGTAGAGGTATGAGACTCTACCTAAGTAATGCACTACTTAGCCTTGAGGTGAGTCTTAGGAGGATGTTCTCATATATGATTATGTTTATAATGTTATATGATAAACTTGCACATTATTAATACTATATGTTGATTAGCTCACTAATGAAGATGTGTTGGTAAATATTGTTAAGGGAAGATTATATGTATACCTAAATGCTACGTTATGTGAAGTAGGGTGTTATTCTTGAATCTTGTTGGGTTACTTGACTGGGTAAAGTAATAGGGCTGGAAAATTGCATATTTTATGAAAGTCCTTTTTATTTGCATGATTTCAAAGTATGTGTGCATATGGTCTCATACTTAGTACAAGTTGCGTACTAACCCAATTTCTTCCTTTTTGCCAAACATTTTAGGTTCCGGTCGTTGATATATTGTGGAGGGAGACTTGAAGAAGGCTTGGATATTTGATGATCCAATTAGGGTTATGTCCTCATTGTTCAAGGGCAATGCATTCATCGAGCCTATGTTGTTTTAGTTTTAAGACTCTTACATTCTATCTCTTCTCATTGGAGTACGGTTTGTATAAAGCCTATATTTGGCTTTCCCTACGTTGATGTATGTGCTATGCGCAAATTTGATAATCGTGTTAGATGGTAATGAGATGAGATAATCTTTGAAGATTATCTTCTATCTTATATATACTTATGTCCAATAAAATTAGAAGGATATGTAATCTTTCTATACGAAGGGTCTATGTATACTCAATATATTTATATGTATATATATATATATATATATATATATATATATATATATATATATATATATATATATGTTATGTGTATGTAGAGTTCTGTGTAAGCCTCAAAGTAGAAACAAAGAAAAGTTTTAGTTTTTCGCTAAATTTGATATATGAATGTAATGATGTAAACTAAAAGGGTAGTCTTATTCCTAAAAGAGGATGGCGACTCCGGTTACGTCTAGGGGATAAACCCAGATGTGACATTGTCGTCCTCTTTGAGGAATAAGACAAGCCTCTTAGCTTACATCATCACATTAATAAGTCAAAGTTAGTACAAATTTAAAAGTTTTTATTACTTCTACATTGATGTTTACATAGACCTCTACATACACATAATATTTATATTGAGTATGCATAGACCCTTCGAATAGAAAGATTATGTAGTCTTCTACATTTATTGCATATAGAAATATAAAAGTATAACATAGTCTCAAAAGCATGTCTCATCTAATAAACATCTAAAAAGAGTAACAATTTGGGCCTAGCCTATACATCGAAGTAATGCCTAAGCCCATACATCCAAGTAATAGGTTACACAATGTTTTGTATCCAAATTAAAAGGAAAGAGCATAAGAGTCTTAGAAATAAAACAACATCATAAGCTTGATAGTAGCATTGCTCTATGAAAGTAAGGACCTACTCCAGTTGAATGATGAAGCATTCAAAGTCTTTTTCAAGTCGTCTCCAAAAGCCCTTACATGACCGAAACCGAAAATGTTGGAGAAAGGAAGAAATGGGGTTAGTACACCACTTTCACTAAGTATGTCATCATATGCACACATATCGTGAAATCACGCTAAAAAGGGACATTTTATTAAACTATGCAATTTACTTTGAAAACCTTTATGCACATTCAACAAAACCATACAATTCAATAAGACATATTTCTTAAGTCATAGGCATGTAAATCACAAGACAAACAATACAAAGTCTAATCAAGTAAACATGCATATCATAAATTTGAACATATAGTCAAGTAACTCTATTATCAAGTACTAACATCAACAAACATGAATAAGTGTAAATTCCGTCAAGACCAAAGTAAAACCATTGCTCATAACCCTCTTTAGTCCACTTCTACAATAACTAATCAAAGCCACATAACCTTTCTTAATCAAGTAATCCTATCAAGAATCATAACCAATGTTCATCTTCACATAACATAACATTAAGAGTGCATAATATCATACTTTAGCAATGTAGACAAAAAACATGTTCATAAGAGTAATCAACATCACATAGTATCATTGACATGTAGTATCATCATATACATTTCATTTACATTGGTAAGTATATACATACATAAGAACAACCTCATATGACTTTCCTTAAGGATAACTAGTGCAATGTATAGTTAGAGTCCTATACCCCTACCTAGACTAAGGTAAACCCCTTAGGTCATCTTAGATAGAGTTTATTCCTTTAGTTAATTTTACCTTTTGGGAACATATTGCCTTAACCGACATAGATCACATAAGCTAATGTGGAATCTGGTGTCATGAAAACCTACACCAAGAGAAGACAGACTACTTTCCAACGTAGTACAAAAACATGAAGATATCAACTACGTAGATACACTAGCTAGTATTCTTATAAGGGAAACATAGTTCATAAACTATGAGATCTAATTCGGATCCTCTTTATGCTACATGGATTGAGATCTGCAACATCAAGGGTACAATAGTGATCCTATCTTCCCTATTGCGAAGGGACACTCTTCACTCTAGTTTACTCTGTGTTAAGCTAGAGTCCCTTTTAAAATGTCTTTAATACCTTTATTAATCATCATAGCTTAATGTAAGTCATAAGCTCTTACCCTTGTATAAGAATCATCATCATCATAGGTCAGTATGACTTACATGAGTATTGTCCTTTCATTACAATTCATATAATTGAGGTTAGCATACTAACATATTCATATCATGATAAGGAACATTGGTAAATCATCACTATCCTTATAACATTTATATCTTATCCAACACCTCACACGCCATAGTAAATACATTTCAATTAAACATCATAATAACCCCTATCAATCCTAATACAAGGCATAATTCAATACAATGTCTTCACTTAACAACAAGTAACCATAACTGAAGTAAAGAGTTGAGATTACAAGACTTACCAACTCTCCTTCATAATTCATCATCAAGGTCTTAACATCAAACCTTAACATAGCCCAACTAGGATATAATATCATCACATATCCATAACATAGATGATAACAAAGTCAATTCAGTTACTACATCAGAATCAATTATTAGTTCATAGCTTATGATAAAAGACTTAGGTCAATTCCATAATATACTTCATAACCTAGGACAATTACTCATGAACTAGACTGGTAAGACTCAAATTCATCTTAATTTTTTTTCATAATTGATACATTAACATCATATAGTAGTCATTCAACCAATAAAAAATTCAATGTAACCAACATTGCACAATTAATATCAAGATCACAACCTAGGGTTAAGGCAATAAGTCATCTTCTAAAAACTAGACCAATCCATCAATATATGTCATAATTAAGTTAAAATACATAATAGTATATTCATAATATCCAAAATAAATCATAAACAAAATGATTCATACTGTCAATTTCGTATTGGATGAAAATCCACCTGAAAAACCAACTTTTAAAAAATAAATTTGATTGGACCTTTTAAGGAAAAAGGTCTGAATGGTGAAAGGAATCTCATACCTTACTAATTTATGAACATTAATAGAGAAATTCGACCCTTTGAATCCCTTAAATCCACCTCAATATTGGGAATCAATGGGGCTTCTTTGGTAGAGAGAAAGAAGAGAGAAGGAAGAGAGTTTTGATTTTGGGAAATTATAAGAGCTTAGGTAAGTCTAATTAGGTTAGAGGTTTTATATAGGTGGTTAACTAAATTTATTAGACCTCCAATAACCCCTTATTAACCTCCTAACAAAGCCTACTAATAAAATTAATTAAACTAAAACGTGCAGCAAAAACAGTGGCTTACTAATCAAATTAATTAAATTGAAACGTGCAACAAAAACAGTGGTCTCACATATAAGACCACGTCGATGCCTCGTTTGAATGTCAACGGATAGAAGAAAAATCGTACTGTTGGTTCATCTTTAAGTTCAGAGACTATGAATAACTGGACCATGGAAAAATATTCTAAGCATTCATCGACGGAGGCAATCCACACCCCATCTATTTACACACGAATCGTCGATTGCACTCATTAGTGCACAATGTCTTTTGGCAGCTTCTTACATAATCGCAAGGGTTGTGTTCAAAGCCCCTTGGTTGTTCCTTGGGAAGTCGGGCGTGGACTTTTTGACTATGAACCAACTTAATACGTTTAATACACAATTCCAGCAGTTTTTGTCATTTTCTGACACTTAAATTCTTGTCAAATAGGCTAAGGAACGCTAGCACCTCATTGAACTAGTTTTCGGAAGTCATGGACATGATTAGACGTTTTTGTTTCTGGACTTCCTAAATGACTTTTATCTTCATCAAAATAGACCTTAAAACAGTGTCTGAACCTTTTGACACTTAGGTTAGGATCTATAACACATCTTAGATTTTTGAAGTTTTTCAAACGTCAACATCAACGTAAATGTGAACGTCAATGACCAATATACATGTAAATGTCAGCATGAACTTAAACATCAACATCAAAATGAATGTCACTATAAACATCAGTGTGAACGTTAACATTAACATGAATATTAATGTGAATGTCAACGTAAATGTCAATGTAAATGTAAACTTGAATGTGAACGTCAATGTGAACGTTAATGTGAATGTCAACATGAACGTGATCTTCAACTTAAACATTAATGTAAACGTCACTGTCAACGTGGATGTCAATATGAACATCAATGTAAACATCAATGTCAATATATGAACTTTAACGGTAATGTGAACATCTTGGCAACATTAATATGAATGTCACTGTAATCATAAACATCAACCTCAACATAAACATTAACATAAATGTAAACATAAACATCAACATAAATGTTAATGTCAATTTCATCATGAACGTCAACGTACACATTAACATCAAATGTAAAAGTGAACGTCAACATAAAAGTTAATGTAAGTGTCAATGCGAACGTGAATGTGAATGTTTCCATGAATGTTAACGTGAACATCAATGTCAACATGAACGTTAATGTGAACTTCAACGTGAATTTCAACGTAAACATGAATTTCAACGTCAATGTTTGTGTGAATGTTTACGTCAAAAACAATATTAACATGAACGTCAATATCAATGTCAACGTGAATGTCAATATCAACGTCAATGTTAACGTAACTATGAACTTCAACGTGTAAACTTACATCAACGTAAACATCTACATAAATGTGAATGTTAGAATGATCATTAGATTAAATGTGAATGTAAACATCAACGTCAAGTGAATGTTAAAGTCAACATCATCATCAACATAAATGTCAATATAGCATGAACGTCAACGTCAATATTAACGTCCATGTTGTAAGACCCCCAAAATGAGTAAGGGTGTCTAGATGCTAACGTATTTTACTTATGGTTGAATTTTCCTAAAATTACTTATAATATGGTATTTAGTCAATATGTAAAGTTTGAGGTGATTTGGAAGTAAAATGTCAAGGGATGACCAAGATATTCGATGACTAGTCACAAAAATGGGCCCTAGATGCTTTTATTTGTTTTGGAATGTGTCATGAGATTATGTAGTCTTAAAATAATTTATAGTTATATATAGTCAGTATATGGTGTTTCGTGAAGTTTGAAGGTAAAACGTCCAAGAACGTCTAAGATGTTCAAAAGATAATCCTTGAGAGGTTCAAGTATGTCTTGATTAGACCTAGCATGTTTGGATGTGTTTTACGTGTGCATTTTGGGTTAAATTTTCATGAGGTACTTGAAATTTCAATGTTAACGTCTGTGTACGACTTGTCAAGGGCCCCACAAAGGTCCCACAAGAAGGACCCAAGGGCTGTCGATACACTACCTTGGCAGTGTCAATCGACGAGTCAAAGTCAGGCCCTTGGTGGACTGATGCTGCGTCGATGAGGAGGAGTCGATGGGAACTTAGCATGGGGAAGTCCCAATCGATGGAGGGGACAGAAGGTCCCGTCGATGGATCAACGCCCTATCATCGGTTTCGTTGATGTAGGCGGTGCATCATTGCCTGCACATTTTTTTTTGAAGGGGTGAACGGAAAATTAATCCCACGTCCTAACCTGAAACTAATAGGTTGTTTTAGTGATTTTTTGTTGTATTTAAGGGATCAAACACGTGAATAACCCATTCTCAATCCCTCCTACTCAAAATAGACTTTCTCCAAAAAAATCATCTCCCTAGAAACCTCCATTGTTGGTGAATCTCAAGAACGCTTGGAGCATGGATCTTTGTGGTTTATTTATCATTTATTAAATGTTTTCATGAATATAAAGGTATGGTGATCTTTAATCTCTAAGTAACCATTCACTTAGAGAGTTAATCTCAATGTTTTTCAAAGGAGTTTCAAGGTCAAATCTCTTCTTCTTCAATCTATCCATGAGTTCTTTCTAAAACAGTTTTTAATGGATTAATCATGATGAATTTATGTTAATGTATTGGATTTAATGTGATTTTCAATCCAATTGCATTATTAACTTATGTCCCTTCCCAAAATAGATTTAGCCCTTGCATTGGAATTGTGATCATGACTTGTTAAGGTTTAATTGCAATTTTCTTACATTGAGTTGTATATAAATAATATTATTTACATGAATTAATGATGAATTGATGATTAAGGATACATGATGATCAATATATGAATATTTGAGCATGCTTAGTCTAGTATCAATGTGATCACGGTATGGTTGGTCTTTAATTGTATAAGAATGGATTTTGAGTATGTTGAGAATCTTGTATCTTCTTCCCTAGGTTAATGAGTTTGTTTAATTTTTAGTATAAATATTGTATGATTAAAATAAAATAGGCTTGGTATAAATTAATCCAGGTGTTGTGAAGCTATCAAGTAGTGACTTGTGATCTTGACATTAGGATTGTTGTTATGGGATTCTTTTATGGTAAATTGACTTACCCAGTACCTACACATGTAAATTTATGATCATTAAGTACAATTGATTCAATATGAATAGATAATAATTAATTGGTAAAGATTGATTTATGTCTTTCTACCCTATAGACATTTTATAAAGTAATGTAAATGTTGTCATCTATATCCTAAGATTAATAAAGCATGATTAAGACTTGGTTCCTATATATTTAGATACTTACCAAAATTTATATTATTGATACATAATTATTGGTGAGAAAAAGTAGGGAAGCTACTTGATGATCTATAACTCTCTACTTGCTACCATATATGTGATATAGTGCACTCGTTGTATCATGATCTTGTAACGACTTGTACATGTTTTATTTTATGATTTAAGTACTTATAGATACTTATCTATAACGAATTAATGATTAGAAAGGTGTATTGATCATTTATGATCAAAGATTAATGAATTGCTAACAATGGCTCATCCCTCTACTTCTTTGTAGTAATGTTGATAAAGACTTGTATGGCATTGTGTGGTATGGCCCACATATGGTGACGGTGATTATCTTATTGTCATTATTTGCGTTGACCATGGATTTGAAGGAAAATTGATGAATATATGAATGAGTGGTTATGATGATCACCTTATGTGTAACTTGTGCCTAGTCTTCTACTCTAGTTTTGAATCTAGGTTATGCTGCTATTTTTATGAGCATGTAAATGGTTATGAAAGACCATGTCTAGGTTCTTCCTTCAATGAAGTATTAAGGATGAATGACCCCTACACATGTATCCCTATATGAATGTGTAATAGATAAGATTAGTAGTCTTGAATGTAATGTGAAGATTGTCTGGCCTCCTATTCTAAATGGCGTTGTGTGGTCTATGATTTGTTGTGCATTAGGTCTTAATAGTGTGTCTTACTCAAGATGTTATGGATAGCCATTTTGTGATCATGTTGTCCAATGTACACACACACTCATAGATTATACATTCTTATAAGTAGTATAGGTAATGGTGTCTCAATGAAAGGTAGTTCTCATATTCAGTAGTGTCTACTACTATGCATGTTAAGATTATGTCTATGAAACTATGATATTTGTTTCCTTAACTAGAATGAATTTATAGGTGTACTAGTATGGGCAAGGGAATGGGACTTAGCCTATGCATTGCACAAATGTACCTTGATAGGATAGTTTTTAGTTTTGGTTTCTATGTGAATGAAGATGAATGTATGAACATGTATGACTTTAACATGTTATGTGAAAGGTTTTCTCACATATAAGTATATTCACACAAACATGAATGATGATCTATCAATAGGAGATCCTTGAATGGTGTGCTCAAGTGTATCATATAACTAGATAGTGCTAATTGTATATGCTATGTTATTGTGAAAGGGCTTCTCACATGATTTAGGTTGATGAAGTATCATCTATGACTTTATGAGCTTAGCATATTAGGGGATGATTCTCCTAAGCCTATGTTTTACAAAGAAATGATAATAAGGGGTTTTAATAAAAGGAAATTAGCTTAGCGCCGAGTGGACTTGAATATCACTTTGTGTCCCTTCTCAATATGGGAAGGAAGGTCTACCATAAATATTAATGAAGTTGCCTTTACTTGTTATGTTGATGTATGAAGTGTTATGCCTTGTGGTATCATGAGGAGTATAGTAAGTATGTGTGAGGTTATGGGGCTTCACATGTACATTTCACTAGTATACTAACATAGGGGTGATGAATAAGATTTTATAATATTGTATGTGAAGTGAAGCAAAAAAATATGCAAATTAATGTAGCTTACTGTAAAGCCAATGATTTCTTGACTTAAATGTGTCTTTGATAGGTTATACTTGTATGATTGTATGTGTGTCTTTTATAGGTTGTATGTATGCTTTCATGTGACCTTGAGGTGATGGATTTCACAAAGTATCAATGGAGGGGTATTTTGGAGATCAATGAGTAAAAGGAAAGAATTTCATTCTTAAAGGAAAAGTGCTTACTATAATGTGACTCAAAAATGACTTAAATGCTATATGTAATTTTCTATGATGTTTGTCCTTTTAATTATACATGAAGTATGTAAATGATATAAATGCAATTGTCTAATGGTTTTATAAAGAATTACTCAAAAAGGCATGAAGTATGATTTCAAGAAAATGTCCCTTTTCAATGCATTTTTTTGCATGGTTGCTATGCTTAGTGCCTTCTTGTACTAATCCCAATCTTCTCTACTTTTTAAATAAAGTCTAGGTTACGGATCTTGAAGGTTATCTTAAATGGTGAGGAGCATTGTAGATGATTTTCAAGCTCAATAAAAGGAATCCTTAAGTTCAAGGATTTCCTACTTGTGTTTACTGTAAAGTTTTATAATGTATATACATATGATTATATATTAAGGTACATGTCCCTAATGTAATCCAATGTATTTGAGTCTAACATGGCAAAGAGACTTAGAATCTAAGTATGTAATATGATATTTTATGTATATATGAAGTGAAGTGTAACACCTTGAAAATCCAAGACACATTGTAAAGCCAAATATAGGTGTTATATGGTCTATGTACTGTTTCTAAGTCTATTTTTAATGAATATAGGCCATTTAGGAAATTAGAGAACTAAAAAGTCTAAGAACGTTCATCACTTTCGGGATGTTCGTTTAAAAGGGTGTTAGTCTGCCTTAGCCTATTTGACTAACTTTTAGGAGTTAGAAATGTACAAAAATTGGTGGAAAGGTACCTATTAAGTGTTTGATTTGTTTCAAGGTTGAAACATCCGAATACGACTCCCCAAGGACCAACCAAGTGCCCTTTAGGAGGACCCTTGATGTTTGATGCAAAATTGCATGGTAGTGTGCATTGGCGGGGTAGAAGATGGCCCGTGTGTGGATCGACGAGGCGTCAATGCCACCGTCATCCCATACCTATGCTGGTTGAGAATGTCCCTTCACCCTCACAACCTATGAACTAATCAACGGAGTGTAGGGTGCAGGCTAAGGTCCGTGTTAGATCAACGAGGTGTCGAGTCCACCATCATCCCATACTTAGAGAATTCATGGAAGCCCCCGCATGCACAATATCTAACCTCATCGACGGAGTGCAGGACGGAAGGGTGAGGGATCGTAGAATCAAAGATGACCCGTCAATACGGGGTCTCGTCTGTGAGGGTCGAGTTTTTTTGCCTAATTTAAGTTGGTCTTTTTTAATTGTTAGGGGGTTAGGTGGTTTATTTAGGGATTATGGGAGTCTAATTAAGTTGATTTAAGACCCAATATAAATACTCCCAACCCTCACTAATCTAAAGACAACTCATATATTATCTCTCTTTCTTCTCTCTTCTTTCTCTCTCTACTTGAACTCACCATTGAAGACTAGCAAGGATTAGGGTTTGGGGGCTTGAAAGGGACGAATTCACCATCAAATTGTTGCCAAACGTTATGTTATGGGATCTAATTTAACTTTAAGACTCTTTCCTCAAAGGGTACCTTCAAAATAGATTTCAAAAGTAGAGTTCTCTTATGGGTTTCATTCAATTATGAAACTGAAGTTATGAATTTAGTTGTTAATGATTTCTTTAGGTTATATTTAGTATATTAACATGTAATTTAACTCTTTATGGTAATTGTTGATGGTTTGGTCTAAATTGAAAAATATGATGCTCTATCCCTAACTCTAGATTATGATCTAGCCTTATAAGGTATTATGATAATTCAATTGATTTGGTTGTTCATTTGATTACTATCCTATGGTATTATTATGAGTGAAATAATATGAATTATAGGCCTTTCATGCTAGTTATTGAGATGTGATTTAGGCTATAAATTGTAATGTGAAATTAGCTCATGTATCTTATCTCAAGTGTCATCTAG
Source organism: Solanum peruvianum (assembly GCA_027705065.1). NCBI lineage: Eukaryota > Viridiplantae > Streptophyta > Magnoliopsida > Solanales > Solanaceae > Solanum > Solanum peruvianum. The sequence continues at coordinate 13,469,654 of JAKWJD010001757.1, read as the reverse complement.
AGTTGAATTGTGTTATAGAGATGCATTAGGCCTTGTGATTCTATTGGTTAACATTGTGTGATGATGTTACTCCCTAAATTTGGTTAAGTTATGGGTTGATGGTAAGACCTTAATGATAGACTATGAGGAAGACATGGTAAGTCTTAGAATCTCTATCTTTACTTCCAATGGTGATTAATTGTTGTTAAGTCATGATATTACATTAGAATATGCCACATACTAGGATTATAGAGTGGTATGATGTTGAATTTAAATGTGTTCACTATGTGTGAGGTTGATTAAAGTGTATGTGATATAAGGATGGTGAAACCTGTAAGTGTTCCTTGATATGCTATGAAATATTAATGTATTAACCTCAGTTATATTATTGTGATGAAAGGAATTATACTCGATAAAATTCTTATTGGGCTATTGATGATGATGATTATACAAAGGGTAGACCCTATGACTCAAATAAAGCTATGATTGATAATTAAAGGCTTAACACAATTTGAAAAAGGGACTCTAACTTAGCACCGAGAGAACTAGATTGAGGAGTGTCCCTTCCCACATAGGGAAGGTAGGAACATTACATTACTCATGAGATTGGAGACTAGATTGAGGAGTGTCCCAAATATATCTCCTAGTTCTTGAACTATGTTGCCCCCATAGGAATACTAGCTAGTGGATCCACGTAATTGCTATGTTTAATGTTTGGGTACTACCTTGGCAAGTAATCCACCTTCTTTTGGCATAGGGTTTTATGACACTTGATTAAACACTAGATCATGTGGTCTATGTCAGTTAGGGCAAGATGTTCCCAAAAGGTAAAACGAATTAAAGGATTTGACCCTAACATGGATAACCTAAGAGGTCTAGCTTAGTCTAGGTAGTGGAATGAAACTCTACCTAAACATTGCACGCGTTATCCTTGAGGAGAGTCTTAGGAGGAGGTTATTTTATATATTTATGTTATAATAATATATGATGTATATGTGATGACCACAGAACATTGTTTATACTATATGTTGATTAGTTCATTTATGAATGTGCCTTGGGTTAGAATGTTAATATATGACGAAATGAAACCTAAATGCCATGACATATAAAGTTGGATATTGGTCAGGTTTTCTTATTGAGGATACTTGATTGAGTAAGGTTATGGGGCTTTACTTGGTCATAGCACTTGTTGACTTGATAAGGACTTATGAGTAGTGGTCTTGCTTATTATGATTAGATTGACTCTTACTCATTCTTCTGATGTTATTCCCTAATGATAGGGTTGTAGTAATCAGGGTTTCAAGTATGTTGGATAAGTGTTACTTCTTGAGATAGTAAGAATTTTTGGTTTGTTGATATGTCATGCTTTACTTTGAATTAAGTTCCTAGAAGGGTAAAATTTCATGTTTTAACTAAAACTCCATTTTTTGCAAGTTTTGGTTGTATATATTCATAAGGTCTCATACTTAGTACATGTGGAGTACTACCCCATTTTCTTCCCTCTTCCCTAAAATTTTAGGTTGCGGTTGTTGAAGTGTTTGGAATCTGACATTGTTGAAGGCTTGAACTCTTCCTTTCATCCAAGGGCAATGCCATCATCTAGTTTACAGACTTTTTATGAGCTTAATGACTCTTTCATTTCTTTTCTTTTCAATTAAGTATTATACTTTTGTACCACCTTTATATGGTCTTGTTGGATTGATGTAAGGGCTATGCCATTATTGTAATAATCGTTTAGATTATATGAGATGAGACAATAGTTGAGACTCTTTCTATTATCAAAATATATGTATGTTCAGTAAAAGTAGAAGGCTATTTAACTTTCATATACGAAGGGTCTATATACTCGATATGAATATATAATATGTGTATGTAGAGGTCTATGTAAACTTGCAAATAATTATAATGAAAGTTAAAACAAATTTCAAAATTTTTCAACCTACGAATGTGATGACATGAGACTAAGAGGCTAGTCTTAGTCCTTGAAAAGACGATGACGCCGGTTACCTCTAGGGGGTAAACTCAGATGTGACAAATTTTGTATTAGAGCCAGGTTGTAGATTGTTGCGTTATTTCTCTCTAATTACCAAGTCTATGTAGGTTTATATTCATAATTGTGATGTGCGCCACACTTATGAGTAGGAACCTATATGATGCTTAGGAATCTCTCTTGTTCTTGAAATCTTATATCGTGCCAATAAGTACACTTATGTTGTGCTTTTGCATCTAATTCTACTATTGTGCTTATAAGAAGCATGAACACTCAAAAGAATGTGTCTCAAATAGATGAAGAGGAAATTTCCAATGTAGGAGCTCCTCCACGTGGTGATCAAGTTCCTCGACTTGAAAATGATGATATTGTGGAGTAGCACCGGCCAATCCCCCTTCTTTGATGGATGAGAAAATATGTGCCGCTTTTCTTCAAATGGACCAAGCTATAACCAATCAAGCACAAGCTGCCACAATTCAATCCCAAGAAATGCCGTCTAAAGTAAATCGGGAGGTTGTGCCCCGTCTTGATCAACAAGTTACTACTATGGCTTCCCTTCTAAGGGACTTCACTCAAATGAACCCTCCTACTTTCTACGGTTGTAATTTTGAGGAAGACCCCGAGAATTCATCAATGAGGTCTCTAAATACTTTTGGCTATGGTGTTGTACACAAGTAAGAAGGCCAAGTTGTCCACTTATAACCTCAAGGACGTGTCGCAAGCAATTTATGTGCAATGGAGGGATAATAGGCTAGTTAGGGGAGGTCTGGTGACATGGGATATCTTTAAGGCGGCTTTTCTAGATCGATTCTTCCCTAGGGAGTTGAGGGAGGAGAAAGTGATGGAATTCATCAATCTTCGCCAAGGAGAAAAGAGTGTCAATGAGTACTCTTTGTAATTAATTAAGTTGTCCAAATATGCATCTTCTTTTGTCCCCTATCCGAGGCACCAAATGATTCATTTTGTGGCGGGGGTGTCGGAGGACTTACAAGAGGAGTGATAGTCGGCCATGCTACATGACAACGTGAACATTTACCACCTTATGGTGAATGCAAGAAGGGTTGAGGACGCAAGCAAGGGATAAGATAAAAAGTAGAGATGCTAAGAGAGCAAGGTCATTTGATGGAGGTTCTTCAAAAAAGAGGCTTGAGATATAACACAAGCCTAGATTTAAGAAGTAGGTTTCTAATCAAGTCCCTTCAAAATTCCCAAGATCTAGTGGTGATAAGGTTTCTAATGAAACTCAAGAAAGGAAAAGGTATTAGTTCACCAACTGAGAAGCCAACTTGTGGAAAGTGTGGTAAAAAGAACTATAGTGCTTGCCTTAAGGGGATGTGTTATTGTTTTAGTGAAGGCAAGAGCGGTCATAAGATGAGAGATTGTCGATACTTGAAGAGTCAAGACAAGGGTAGTAGTCAAGCTCAAGAAAGTTGTTTATGTGATGATCAAAAGAAGAACAACTTTTATGCTCTCCGCTCTAGGGGTGAGCAAGAGACTTCTCCCAACGTGGTGATCGGTATGTTGAATGTATTCTCTATTGATGTATATGTCTTACTTGATCCTGGTGCTACATTATCAAATTTTACATCTCTAGTACCTAAGAAGTTTGATATTCTACCCGATTTTTTGCATTAACCTCTTATAGTGTCTACTCTGGTGGGTGAGTCGGTTATTGCCAAAAGGGTGTATAGAAATTATCCAATAGTTTTTCCCAATAGAGTTTCTTATGTTGATCTAGTAGAACTCAATATGCTTGATTTTTATATTATATTGCGTATGGATTGGTTTCATGCATGTTTTGCATCCATTGATTGTAGGACAAGATTGGTGATGTTTAACTTCCCAAATGAACTCGTTGTTTGAGAGGAAGGGGGGAAATTCTATTTCTATAGGTCGTATTATTTCTTATTAAAAAGAATGCAAAATGATCTCAAAAGGTTGTTTTGATCATATAGTAAGAGTCCAAGATTTAGACTCCCAAGTTCCTCCAATTGAGTCAGTACTCGTAGAAAGTGAATTTCTGGAGGTCTTCCATAATAACTTTCTTAGTATTCCTCTCGAATGGGAAATTGACTTTAGCATTGATTATCTACCGGATACAAATCCCATATCAATTCCTCTTAATGGGATGGCTACGGCCGATTTGAATGCTCAACTCAAGGATTTACTATATAACGGTTTTAGAAGGCGTAGTATTTCTCCGTGGGGTGCTCCGGTTTTGTTAGTCAAAGAGAAAGATGGGTCTTTGAAAATATGTATTGATTACCGCCAACTGAAAAAGTTCACCATTAAGAATAAGTAACCTCTCCCTCGGATTCACGACTAGTTTGATCCAATCCAAGGGCAATTTAATTTTCAAAAATTGACTTGAGATCGGGGTATCACAAACTTGGGGTGAGAGATGAGGATGTACTAAAGGTGGCCTTTAGGAGTAGATGTGGGTACTAGGAGTTCTTGTTCATGTTTACGATTTCACTAATGCTCCGGCGGAGTTTATGGACCTAATGAATAGAGTGTTTCAAAATTACCTAGATTCATTTTTCATTGTCTTCATTCACGATATCTTGGTATATTCGAAAAATGAGGGTGATCATATTGGCCATTTGAAGGTGGTATTTCAAACCCTTAAAAAACATCAACTGTATGCCAAATATAGTAAATGTTAGTTTTGGTTGAGGTCGCTGACATTTCTTGGGCACATCATCTTTACTGAGGGAGTTTAGGTAGACCTAAGAAAAGCAAAAGCGGTGAAAAATTGGCCTAGATATTCACTCCAACCGACATTAGGATTTTCTTAGGTCTAGCGGGTTACTATCAAAGATTCGTAGATGTTTTTGCGTCTATTGTGTCTCATTAGACTACTTTTACCCAAAAGTGTAAGAAGTTTTAGTGGTCAGAGGCATGTGAGAAAAGCTTCCAATTGTTGAAAGATAGGCTTACGTGCACTCCAGTGTTGACTTTAACAGAGTGCACCAAGGGTTTTGTATTGTATTGTGACGCATCCCGACTAGGATTGGGGTGTGTGCTATGAAACATTGGAAGGTGATAGCCTATTACTGTAGGCTACTTAAGGTGCATGAGAGAAACTATCCAACCCATGACTTTGAGTTACTGCCGTGGTGTTTGCTTTAAAATTTAGGAGGCATTACTTGTATGGGGTTCATCTTAATGTGTTTACAATCATCACAGTCTCCAATATGTCTTTACCTAAAAACAGTTTAATCTCTAACAAAGAAGGCAGATAGAGCTTTTGAAATATTATGATATGAATATATCCTCTATCAAACCGACAAGGCTAATGTAGTTGCAGATGCCCTAAGTCATATTACTATGGGTAGTGTATCCCATCTTGACGAAGCCAAGAAGGACCTTGGAAGGGAAGTACATAGGTTTGCTAGGTTTTGGGTGAGGATGGAGAGTTCTCCAGATAGGGGTGCTATAGTTTATCATAACTTCGAGTCATCTTTAGTGGTTGAGTGAAGTCAAAACAACACCTTTATTTAGCCTTAATGGAGTTGAAAGAATCAGTTATCGTCAAGTTGGATGGATCATTCTCCTTAGAGGGGATGGTGTTTTACAGTACAAAGGGAGATTGTGTGTCCCCGATGTATATGGGTTGAGGGATTGGATCCTAGAAGAAGCACATGGATCGCGCTACTAAATTCACATGGGGATGAATAAAATGTAGCATGACCTAAGGGAGATATATTGGTGGGAAGGAATTGCAAACAAGTAAAGGCCGAACACCTAAATCCTGGTGGCTTACTACAAGATATGGAAATTACTTCTTGGAAGTGGGAAGACATCAATATGGACTATGTAGTATGTTTACATTGGAATAAAAATTCATTTGATTACATTTGGGTGGTTGTGGATCAATTTACTAAGTCCGCTTGCTTTATTTCTGTCAAGTCTACGTATTCTGCGGGGGATTATGCAAGAATCTTCCTTGATGATATTGTGCGCCGCCATGGCATTCCATTATACATCATATCGCATCGGGGTACACAATTCACATCTATATTTTTCAGGTCGTTCCAAAAAGGATTGGGTACTACGGTAAAGTTGAGCACCGCTTTTCATCACCAAACGGATGGTCCAGGGAAACGTACAATACAAATTTTTTAAGATATGCTTAGTGCGTTCAGTACTAATTTTAAAGGGAATTGGGATAAACATTTACCTTTGGTGGAATTTGCCAATAATAATAGTTTCAATTCATCCATTTTCGTGGCTCACTATGAAGCCTTGTATGGTAGGAGGTTTAGGTCTCCTATTGTATGATATGAAGTGGGTGAGCCATCTCTTCTTGGTCCCGAGTTTATTTATAAGACTTTGGAAAACGTTCATATCATAGAATCGGTTGGAAACGTCCTATAGGTGGCAAAAGTCTAATGTCGATCATAGCAGAAGGGATTTGGAGTTTGAATAAGGTGTATTTGAAAATTTCACCAATGAAAGGGGTGGTTAGATTTTGCAAGAAAGGGAATTTGAGTCCTCGTTATGTGGGGCCCTATGAAAATCTTACAAAAGGTTGGTAAGGTTGCCTATGATTTGAAACTTCATAGTGAATTGGCTTTGGTTCATCTTGTTTTCCAAGTTTTCATGTTGAAAAAGTGTATCGGTGATCCCGAGTCCATTCTTCCTATTGAGGGTCTTGGTGTCAAGGATAACCTCTCTTATGAGGAAGTTTCGATTCAAACTCTTGATCGGCAAGTCAAGAAGTTGAGGAATAAAAAAGTAATTTCCTTAAAGGTGTTATGGAAAAAATCGTCTAATTGAGGGTGCAACATGAGAGGCCGAGGTCGACATGAAGTTCCGTTACCCTCATCTTTTTTAGAATTAAGGTTAGTCATTCTTCTTAATAATATGAATATGACTAGAAGTTAATGTTTCTTTATTTTTGGGTGAAGTTATGCACATTATGCATTTTTGAAAAACATTACAACGAAGTCACTGTAGTATTTCTTTAAAAAAATTGAAATTTTGCTTTTTTGCTTGTTTTGAGTTATGTTGTGCATTTTGGTGTGGTCATTCCTTATGAAATGATATGTAGCATGTTGTTCAGTTGAACTTTGTGCTAATGGACTCATGTAATGTATGTTGAGCTCATAAGTGTTTTGATCCTTATTACTGGTAATATGAGTGTTGATATATGCCTTGTTGAAATGACATTGTTTATGTTGATTGGTTGGGCTGCTTGTCTTCAGTTTATTCTTTCCTTCAAAAGAATTTTAGTGTCATTCTGGGATGAATGTTCCTAGGGGGGAAATGTAACACCTTGAAAATCAAAGACACGTTGTAAAGCCTAAGTTAGGTGTCATAAGGTCTAAGTACTGTTTCTAAGTCCATTTGTAATGAATATAGGTCATTAAGGATATTTAACAACAAAAATGCCCAAGAACGTCCATGATGTCAGGGAAGTTGATTTAAAGGGGTGTAAGTGTACGTTAGCCTATTTGACTAACTTTTAGGAGTTGGAAATGTACAAAAATTTGTGGAAAGGTAGATAATAGGTGTTTGAGTTATCTCATGGTTGAAATGTCCGGATAAGATTCCCCAAGGTTCAACCAAGGGCCCTTGAGAAGGACCCTTGTAGTTTCATGCAACACTACCTGTCAGTGTGCATCGATGGGACATAAACGACCGGTGTGTGGATCGGCATTGCATCGATGCCACCTTTGTCCTACACCTAGGTTGGTTGAGAAGGTCCCTTCACCCTCAAATCCTCAAAACTCATCACGGGAGTGTAGAGGTGCAGGCTATAGTCTGTGTGTGGATCAACGGGCCGTCGATGCGACCTCCTTCCCACACATAGGAAATTCATGGGAACCCCTCGCCTGCATAACCTCTGAACTCATCGACAGAGTGCAGGACCGAGGGGTGAGGGACCGTCGACTTACAGATTGACCGTCGATCGGGGTCTCTTCTTTGAGGTTCGAGTTTTCTACCTAATTTAAGTTTGTCTCATTTAATTATTTAGGGTGTTAGGTGGTTTGATTAGGGATTAAGGAAGTCTAATGAAATTTATGTAAAATCCACTATAAATACTCCCAACCCTCATTAATCTATAGACAACTCACAAATAAACTATCTTCCTTCTCTCTTCTTTCACTCTCTACTTGAACTCACCATTGAAGACTAGCAAGGATTACGGTTTGGGGGCTGGAAAGAAATGAATTCACCATTAAATTGGTTCCAATCATTAAGGTATGGTATCTAATTCACCTTTGAGACTCTTTCCTCAAAGGGTTACTCCAAAATAGATTTCGAAAGTTCAGTTTTCTTATGGGTTTCATTCAATTACGAAATTAAAGTAATGAATTCAGTTGTTGATGATTTCTTTAGGTTAAATTGAGTATATTAACATGTGATTCAACTTTTTTATGGTAATTGTTGATGGTTTTGTCTAGATTGAAGAATATGATCCTCTACCCCTTACCGTAGATTGTGATCTTGACTTATACGGTATTATGATCATTCAATTTATTTGGTTGTTGATTACATTACTATCCTATGGTATTATTATGATTAAATTAATATGAATTATAGTCATATCATTCTAGTTATTTAGATGTGATTTAGGTTATGAATTGTAATGTGAAATTAGAATATGTATCTTGTCTCAAGTTGTGATCTAGAGTTGAATTGTGTTATAGAGATGCACTTGGACTTGTTATTCTATTGGTTATCATTGTGTGATGATGTTACTCCCCAAAATTGGTTGAGTTATGAGTTGATGGTAAGACCTTGATGATAGACTATGAGGAAGACTTGGTAATCTTAGAATCTCTGTCTTTACTTTCAATTGTGATTAATTGTTGTTAAGTTATGATATTACATTGGAATATGCCCTATATAAGGATTATAGGGTGGTATGATGTTGAAATTTAAATGTCTTGATTATGTGTGAAGTTGATTAAGTTGTTAGTGATATAAGGATGGTGATGTCACATAGGAGGTTACCCCCTAGATGTAACCGGCGTCTTCTTCCTTTTCAAGGACTAAGACTAGCCTCTTAGTCTCATGTCATTACATTCATAGGTTGAAAAATGCGAAAATTTTTAAAACTTTCATTATCACTACTTGTAGGTTACATAGACCTCTACATACATTAAATATATATCCATATTGAGTATACATAGACCCTTCGTATATGAAGTTTACATAGCCTTTTACCTTTATTGCACATACATATATGTAAAATAGAAATAGTCTCAACGATTGTCTCATCTCATACCATCTAAACTAATATCACAATATAGGCATAGCCCTTACATCAATCCAACAAGATCACATATAGGTCATACAAAAGTATACTACTCAACTGAAACAGAAAGAAATGAAATAGTGATTAAGTTTATAACAAGTCTGTAAGCTAGATGATGGTATTGACCTCGAAAGATGAGGACCTACCCCACTTGAATGAAAGGAAGAATGCAAGCCTTGAACAATGTCTCCTTCAAAACTCTTCCATGACCCGAACCTAAAATGTTTGGAAAAAGGGAAGAAAATTTGGTTAGTACTCCACATGTACTAAGTATGAGACCTTATGCACATACACAAGAAAAACATGGTGAAAAGGACTTTTTATAAAAACATGCCAAAATTACCCCTTTAGGGGCCTAATGCAAAGTCAAGTAATTCATATCAACCAACCAAGCATGCTTACTATCTGAACAAGTAATACTTATCCAAACATACATGAAACCATGATTTACTACAACTCTAACATCAAGGAATAATATCACATGAATGAATAAGAGTCAATCATATCATAATAAGCAAGACAACTACTCATGAATCCTTATCAAGTCAAAAAGTGTAATGATCAAGAAAAGCCCCATAACCTTTTCTATCCAATTAAACTCAACAAGAAAATATAACCAATGTCGAACATTAACAATACAGTCCAACTACATATATCAAGAGAATAATAATCATCATGTATACACATTTACATTGTAGCATCAACATATTATCATTGTATATATCATTATCATATGCTTACATAATATCATCTTCCTAAAGATTCCATCAAAGTCAACTAGTGCAAGGCATAGGTAGAGTCCCATACCCCTACCTAGACTAAGTAAAACCTCTAGAGTCACCTTAGTTAGTTTGTATTCATAACTTTATTTTACTTTAGGGAACACTTGGCTTAACCGACATAGACCATATGATCTAAGTGTGGAATCCGGTATTTTAAACCATTAAAATGATGAAAGTTGGTATATCAGCCAAAGTAGAGCTAAACACAAATGTAACTTTCTAGGTGGATCCACTAGCTAGTTTTCCTATGGGGGCAACATAGTTCAAGAACTAACAGATAGAATATTCCCTCTTGATACCACTTGGTAGTTGGGGCCTCCTATCATGGGAATCCATTTGATAAGTATTCTTCTTTGGCAAGTCATCATATCATATAGAACTATTGGGCGAATCTTCCTCTTTGGGAAGTCATCACCTCCCATTGTAAAGTTCACTCGGTACTAAGCTAAGTCCCTTTATTGAAATTTCTTTAAGCCTTAAATAATCAATCATAGCTTAAGTTTGGCCATAGGTTTTACCCCTTTTATAATCAACATCGTAAATAGCTCAATCAGAATTGTATGAGTATAAGTCCTTTCATCACAATTCATATAAGTGAGCTTAACACATTAACATTTTATATCATATTAAGGCATATTAATAGTTTTCACCTTCCTTATATAACATAAACCTTAATCAACCTTACAACATAGTCAATATATTTAAATTTATACATCATACCACCCTATAATGTTAGTATAAGGAACACTCCGATGTAATATCATGACTTAACAACAATTAATCACAATTGGAAGTAAAGATAGAGATTCTAAGACTTACCAAGTCCTCCTCGTAGTATATCATCAAGAACTTACCATCAACCTATAACTGAACCCAACTTGCGTCGTAGCATCATCACAAAACGATAACCAATATAATACAAGGACAATTGCATCTCTATAACACAACTCAACTCTAGATCACAACTTGACACAAGATACATAGGCTAATTTCACGTTTACAATTCATAACCTAAACCACATATCAAGAACCAGCATGATAGGGTTATAATTCATCTTAATTTAATAATAATAACATCATAGGATAGTAATCTATTCAACGTCAAATCAATTGAATGATAACAATACAATATAGGTCAAGATCAATACGTAGGGTTTGGGATGGAGGATCATATTCATCAATTTACACCAAACCATCAAAAAATACCATAAACAAGGTGACTTACATGTTAATATACTCAATATAAAATAAAGAAATCATACATAAATCAATTCATCACTTCAATTTTGTAATAGAATGAAACCCATAAGAAAACTCATCTTTTGAAATCTATTTTGCACGAGCCCTTTGAGGAAACAATTTCAAAGGTGAATAGAGCCCATACCTTAAAGTTTGGCAAACATTTGATGGTGAATTCATGCCTTTCCAGTCCCCAAACCCCGATTCTTGCTAGTCTTCAATGGTGAGTTCAAGTAGAGAGAAAAATAAGAGAGAAGGGATATATTTTATTTGAGAGATGTCTTTAGATTCATAAGGGTTGGGAGTATTTATATTGGGTATTAAATCAACATAATTAGACTCAATTAACCCTAATTAAACCACCTAACCCCCTAAGTAGTTAAATGAGACAAACTTAAATTAGGCAGAAAATGCGACTATCAAAGACAAAACCTCGATCAACAGTCCCTCACCCCTCCGTCCTGCACTCCGTTAATGAGTTCAGAGACTGTGTACATGAGGGGATTCCATTTTTTGGCTAAGTGTGGGAAGACGGAGGCATCGATGCCCCGTCGATCCACACACGGACCGTAGCCTTCACCTCTGCACTCTATCGATGAGTTCAGAGGCTCTGCGGGTGAAGGGAACTCTGTCACGACATGGATTCTGGAATCCGGATCGCAACTGGCGTCGTTGATCTCTCAGATGTTGCAGAAAAGACTCATCTTGCATTCATCACATTTATCTAGTTAATCCGCTGAAAAATTAAAAACTTTTTATATATATGAAGTATACATAGACTTCATATATTTATTTACTATATAAATCATATATTAATCTTAACATAAGAGAACAACCATCTAAGATAAAGAATCAATTCGAAACTGAAGCTAAATATATTATTAATAGTTTGCAACACTTGGCCTTATTACAAAGCATCCAAATTAAGGTGCAAAAGAAACACGAGGGACAACATCCACTAGCTATGTCTAAAACTAAGGCTACACTAAATCTGTAGCATCCTCAAAATCATGAGGACCTACCAAATGGTTTGGAGAAAAGCTGAAGTCTAAACCGCTGCAAGTGTCGTCAACCTGTCCTCTGACCTGCACGTATAAAAATAGTAAATAGTAGGTGGTTAGTACAACACTTGTACTAAGTATGGGTGTATTCACACATACACATAAGGCTATGCATGATCAAAGAAACCTCTTCTTAAACAAAAAGCTATTTCTGCAAAGCATAGTGACTAGACTTTCCTAAATCGTTAGATGTAAATTATGGTATGAATATGATATATTTTAATGTATTAAATGCACACAACTCATTTTCTATATCATTAAAAAGCATTAGTAACATCCACATAATTTTAGAACAACTCGAAAGAAGATTTGAGATTTTGATCCCTCTTAGCACGAGATCTCTTCTTTGTACACTCAGATTATTTTTTGGTCTTTTTATTCTTTTTGTTGCGTAGTTCAATAATTCTTTTGGTCCTATATGTTAATTATAAATGCAATGATTCATTGTAGTCACATACCAACAATGAATTGATCTAAGTAATCCAAAGACTGAGGAATGATTTCCCTACCTTATAGTGAGTCATTCTTGACACTATATTTTCATTACCTTTCACAAGAAATTCTCTATTGATCATGCAATTGATTTCATTGTTTTCATGTTTTATATATAATATATTTCATATACACGAGACTTTTGAATCGTTGATGTAGCATAAGACATCTCAAGTGAGGGCCCAACATATGGGACCGCAACCCGAGGGCCATCTTTAGAAAACACAGTGTCTTCTTCATTCGTTCATTCGTACTTCACATTATTCATTTCATTCATTCGTAGGCTGATGTAAACACCAACTATACCGAGGATGAAGTTTAAGACTCTCATAAGGTTAATGAAGTGCAATGACTAAGAATGACCTAATGTCATTACTTGAATCTGATTTCACCACCTGATTGTCTTGCACAAAAAAATCGGTATCATTCATTTCAATATCTTTCATACATTGAGGAACTCCAACATTAACCTACATATATCATGTTAGCATCATGAAATCTATTGTCTACCCCATACTGAAAGGAGGTGAAATTACCGGCAAAAGTGACCCAAAACATGCTAGCTAACATGGGAATTGAAACCCGCCAGATCCCTATATTGGCATTATAGGTTCGAAGACAAGGAGATATAAGGAGACCCATATACAGCATGCTAGACAGTCTCATCTCATGAGAATTACGTGAACCTCCACCCTTCCCGATAGAAGGCATCACCGCTCATAACTAGCCTATCGGTGCTCAGTATAAAATTCCATTTCATTCAACTCATAAGTTATAGAACTTGGTTTCTAGTATGAGGACATCATAGATCAATAGATGATTTCTCATCTCATCATTAGTATTAAGCATACATCAGTCTCAAAACTTTCATTAGAGTGTTAGAGTGTACATAGACACTGGTCTATTCATTATCTTTACACTCTCATAGGTGAGTACATTTTTGTAGCATTTACTTAGGATAATTTGACATTGCTCTCATTTTTCACATTAGCCTCTTATCATGTTGTCACCACTTTCATTAACATTAGGACATTTGCTTTACATAATTACTCACCCCTTTACGTGAATGTTCATTTCTTCTTTATCTTCTAGTACTGCCTCAAGCATTGTGGTGGATTGATTCTAGGTTGAGATTTACATACTATATTGATGACAGTCATCCTTAATTTACATTGATGAAATGTGAATTTTCCTTACATATCATCCTTTGTTGTTAATGATACTGGCTCACACCTTCTAACACCTTCATACGTGAGTATTCTTTTTACATAGTAGCTTAAGTGTAAGTGAGACTTGTCACATCCTTTAACACCCCAGTCTTATCACTTACTTACTTTAGACCAATTAAAGAATGTTATAACTAAAGTTACTTACTTACTTTAGTGTAGTAGATTCATGTAATCGTTTATGAACGATGAGCACTCCATTCAATGAGTTTCATGAGTTCATATGTCATTCCTTTAGAGAATGTTGGGAGTTGTCCCAATGAGTGGAATGCCCTTGATATGGGTTCATTGACTTAGTTTAAACGTTCTTACATCATCATTTGATACTCTAACTACACAATATTGGCATATGATTAGTATTGGCCTCAACCTTTGAATATTAAACTACATAACCATTTTTGTTGGCATGTGTCAGTTCTACGTATGTTCATATTTAAAATTAATATATATGAAACATTAGCCAATATTTTAATGATTTAAGATAATATTATAGACATTTACATACATCACTTTTATACTATGTATTGTTAGCCATTTTATCAGCATACGATTAGTATTGACATAAACAATTGTACATAGATTTCATAACAATATTTGTTGGCATAAGCCAATTTTCATGTGCAACATGCCTATGTTATTATACATTATACATTATACATTAACCAATATTTAAATTATTAAAAGATAACATTATATCCAATTGTCATTCAATTTTTGAACAATGTTTTTTTAGCCATTTTATTGACATAAGACAAACATTCACTCAAATTATGATTTCATGGAGATCCTTTTTAGCTAACCTAATAACATAACTTTAGGCATAACATTTTTTTAAACATCTTGGAAAGCATCATATTAGCATTTGATGAATATATCATATTTATAATGTTATATTAACATCAAGTATTCACAACAAACCGTAACATCTTCATACATAACATTTCTGGATATATCTTTAACATAGTATCATTCTTTTAATTCACATAATAACACTTAGCATCAAACCATATTGATTAATAGATGCATTCAATCATTTTTTAATCAAATACACATTAATATCAGCCAGCACCACAATTCAACAACATGATTTCTAACCTATTCAACATTGAAATCGTGACAAGGATACTAGGGAAAGGGGTTTGATAAGAATGATGGGAAATAGCCCTTGTTTTCAAGATCTTTGAATCATTCGAAAGAAAGTTATCTTGGAGAAATAATTCCAGGAGAGAAACCCATACCTAATGTATAACTTAATCTACGAAGACCACCTTGAACAAAACCTTGAAGAAATCTTCAAATAACCATAGAAAAATCGATAATTTTTTCTGTTTTTCTTTCCTTCATTGCTTGCTGTTTTGGCGTTTTCTTTTTTATGAGTTTGAATGTAATTTTTAGGTTTGAGAACTGATATGGAACTATAAAACTTAGGTTTACTAAATTAATTTAATAAACTAATTAACCATATCCCCTCCAAAGTTGATTAAATATAGGAAAACAGAACACTTGAAATTAGTGTTGACTATTGTTTTGGTCAACATTTTTACTTTATATTTGTCACGACCCAACCCGATGGGCCGTGACTAAGTGCCCATTTTGGACACTCACATACCAACCTATCAAGTATGACCAACTGAAACTAAGACAATATGGAATTTAATCAAATCAAACCAAACCCAACACCATATATATATAAAGTGGATCTATCTCATAAAGAGTCATAACCATTCAACCGTAACAACATACGCGAGCCGACAAGGCTGCCACTATTCAAAGCATAATAGCATACACAGCCGATAAGGCTGCCACTACACAATACACAAAGATGTACACAACCGACAAGGCTGCACTTGTACAAACGGACATCCCAAACAAACCATGTCCAGACCATTATCCAAAACATAAATATACAACCCACACGATGTCTACAGACCTCTAAGAGTATAGTAGTGAAACTCGACGGGACAGGACCCCGCCATACCCATAGACAAGCAAAAGACTACATAAGAAGTTATGTACCAAACGACTGGGCTCCGGAACAGTGGAGCTCTCCCAAACAGCAGAGTAGATATCCTAGGCAGGAGGATCACCGAACTGAGCGTCTACACCTGCGGGCATGAAACGCAGCCCCCCGAGAAAAGGGGGTCAGTACGGACAATGTACTGAGTATGTAAAGCATAAGGTAAAGATGACAGGATACCAACATGATAAGTCGAAACAAGATATCTCTACACATGTACTTTTTAAATGAAAATCATGCATATCTTTAACATATAAGATGCCCAGCTTCCCTAGTAAGGGACTTGGCAAAATAATCATCATTATATATACATCATACGTACCCGGCCCTCTAGTGAGGGACTCGGTGAAATAGTCATCACATCATCTCCGTCATCATCATCATCATAACCATCCTCAACACCAATCATATATATAATATACATTCCCGGCCCTCTAGTGAGGGACTCGGTGACATATGCAAGAAACTCCGCACGAACATTACCCGGCCCGGGACTCGGTGAAATGATAAATGACTCTATGCACGAGCAGAATATTATGAGCAACCATATGCAATTAAAATCATTTCTTATAACTCAATATAACAACCAACTTGAACCAGCAAGGAGTATTACCAAAGATTAATGTTTTATCAAGATTATGAACCTTTAAATACGATATGGAAACGTAAAATCTCAATGACTCTAAGAAGCACTATCATAAATATCAGAAATCACCATAGCCTTAGATATAGACAATATATAAAGGAATAGTTGTGGAAGTAAGAATATACGTCACCTAGACGTTCTAGAAGTAGGTATCAAATCTGTCCGTTATTTGCTCATTTTTAAAGGTCATGCCAAACAAAGAAGGAAAGGATAGCGTTACATACCGAAAAGTCGAGCTGCACGTCCAATACTTACTGCTCAAGGTAATAATCTATAACAAGCAACAACCGTGCCACAATTAGATAAATGTCGCGCTTTACTACTTATTGTAAGCTAGCTAATAATCTAACGAAAATCCGGCAGCACTTCCCCTATTTTCTTTACTTCATCCCAATCCAACAACAACCCAAATTATCCACAGCAATACCAACAACACATATAACCCAACAAATCATATTAAACAGCCTCCCTCAAAACAGTTCCGTTTTGGCAGCCATAGTAACGAAACAACGACACATCGAGTGATAACTCATTTTATAATTCGCAACACATCTACCTTATCGTATTCATCCTTTGTAGTATATACCCATAAGCATATTAACATATACATAACACCAAAATACAATTTCCAGCAGTTTCCTTTAATCAAAACAGCCCAAACACTAACATAACACCACTAGCAATCCGATCATGGTTTCTGCTCATGCTTAGCACATCCAATAACTAAAACAAATTCCTAAGATACTGTTCACGTCCCCTTCTTAACATTAATGTCTAATTAACAAAGGTATTCTAAGGAATTAACACACCAAGCAAGGAGATTACTAACCAATTTCTTTGTAGCTGCTGTCCAAGAGTTTAATGGCTGGTTTTCTCCATTTCCATGGCTGCCCAAGTCATGTGGTGAAAGAGATGATATGCTTGCAAAGCATTTCACTACACCATTTAACAATGTGAAGTGGAGGCAGCCCACCACTACAAATGCTCCACTAATTCTATCCCCAAATCAGAATTTCTTTTTAATATTTAGTAATATGAAGTGGAGGCAGCCCCCCACCACACATGCTCCACTAATTGCATCTCCAAAATCTGATTTCTTTTTAATACTTAATAATATGAAGTGGAGGCAGCCCCCCACCACACATGCTCCACTAATTGCATCTCCAAAATCTGAATTTTTACTTTGCCTTAAGTGGTGGGGCCCACTCGATAAATTAAATCCAAATCAGCCACTAATTAATCCCACACTAATTAATATCACATATGGAATTAACATCCTTGCATAATATTTCTTTAAACATTTGGAACTTAAAATAAAATCTCATTTCCCGAACTTACATATACTAGTTCATGACGCGCACGACATATAAAAATACGAGGCGTAACATCCTTCCCCCCTTAGGAACATTCGTCCTCGAATGTTAAGTTAGCGTCTTACAAAAAAATATTCAGCGAGCTCTCTCTAACAGTTATACCTATCAACCTGCATTCCGTAACTTACAGATGCATCACAGAGTCATAACTTACTACATAATCTCGTTTATCAATCAATATAGTCAAGCTAGGAATTGAATTACCTGCAGGTACGGGGAACAAGTAAGGATACTTATTCTTCATTTCGTCTTCCGCTTCCCAAGTCATCTCCTCCCTATTATTATTTTGCCACAAAACTTTGACGGAAGCCACATCCTTTGTACGTAACCTTCTAACCTGGCGATCAAGTATAGCTACGGGTTTCTCCTCGTATGACAACTCCTCTGTTACCTGAACATCATCTACAGGGAATACTCTAGAAGGATCACCAATACATTTACGTAGCATCGATACATGGAAGACTGGATGTACCGCCTCCAAATCAGATGGTAGATCCAACTCATATGCAACCTTGCCTATCTTACGAACAATCTGATAAGGCCCAATGTATCTCGGACTGAGCTTCCCCTTCCTGCCGAATCTCATCACACCCTTCATGGGTGATACCTTCAGGAATACCCAATCACCAATCTGAAACTCCAAATCTCTACGCCGATTATCTGCATATGACTTCTGTCGACTCTGGGCTGCTAATAATCTTTCTTGAATAAGCTTCACCTTGTCAACAGCTTGTTGAATCATATCCGGACCTATCAACTTAGTCTCGCCAACATCAAACCAACCAATAGGTGACCTGCACTTCCTCCCATATAAGGCCTCGTACGGTGCCATCTGGATACTAGAATGGTAGCTATTATTATAGGAAAACTCAATGAGCGGCAAGTGATCATCCCAGCTACCTTTGAAATCAATAATACAGGCCCGCAACATATCCTCTAATGTCTGAATAGTACGCTCAGCCTGCCCATCAGTCTGAGGGTGAAATGCTGTGCTAAGGTTCACCTGTGTCCCCAATCCCTTCTGAAATGATCTCCAAAAGTTGGCTGTAAATTGAGCTCCTCTGTCTGATATAATGGACGTGGGAATCCCATGAAGTCTCACTATTTCCCTGATATATAACCTCGCATAATCTTCAGCCGAATAAGTAGTCCTGACTGGAAGAAAATGGGCCGATTTCGTCAGCCTATCTACAATAACCCATATAGAGTCATACTTCCGTTGGGTGCGAGGTAAGCCTGTAATGAAGTCCATATTAATCATCTCCCATTTCCAAGTCGGAATCTCTATCGCCTGTAATAATCCACCAGGCTTTTGATGTTCGATCTTGACTTGTTGACAATTCGAGCACTGAGCAACAAACTCCGCTATGTCCTTTTTCATGCCATCCCACCAGTATAAGCATCTGAGGTCATGATACATTTTTGTTGACCCTGGGTGAATAGAATAACGGGCAGAGTGTGCCTCTCCCATAACCTGCCGTCGTAGCCCCGCAATATCTGGTACACACAATCTGCCTTCATATCGTAACACTCCATCAGGTGTAATCTTAAATGGGGTCTTTTCCTTTTTAAGAGCTGCATCTCTATACTGTGCCAGAATGGGGTCCTCGTATTGGTGTCTCTTTACCTCATCTATGATTGAGGACTCAGCAACCTCTCTGATAGAAACTCCACTATCTTCTGAATTAGCCAGACGGACTCCAAGGCTTGATAGCCGCTGAATCTCCCGAACCATCTCCCTCCTTTCTGGTTGTACATCTGTCAAGCTACCCATGGACTTACGGCTAAGAGCATCTGCTACAACATTCGCTTTCCCTGGATGATACAAAATATCAATATCATAATCCTTTAGCAACTCTAACCACCGCCTCTGTCGTAAATTCAGCTCCTTCTGTTTAAAGATATATTGGAGACTCTTATGATCTGTATAGATGTCCACATGGACACCATATAAATAATGCCTCCATATCTTCAAGGCATGAACCACGACCGCTAACTCCAGATCGTGAGTAGGATAGTTCTTTTCATGCTTCCTAAGCTGTCGGGAGGCATAGGCTATAACTTTGCCATGCTGCATCAATACACATCCTAGCCCAACACCGGAAGCATCACAATAAATAACATAGCCGTCTGGTCCCTCCGGAAGAGTTAGGACTGGAGCTGTAGTCAATTTGTCTTTCAATAGCTGGAAGCTTCGCTCACATGCATCAGTCCACTGGAACTTGGCTGCCTTTTGAGTTAGCCTTGTCAAAGGCGCTGAAATTGAGGCAAACTTTTCTACAAACCTCCTGTAATATCCTGCTAACCCCAGAAAGCTGCGTACCTCAGTAGGTGTTGTAGGTCTGGGCCAAGTCTTTACCGCCTCAATCTTCTGCGTGTCTACCCGAATACCATCAGCTCCAATAATATGCCCCAAGAATGCCACTGAAGTCAACCAGAACTCGCACTTAGAAAACTTAGCATACAACTTCTGGTGTTGAAGCACCCTAAGTACCGTCCTTAAATGGTCTGCATGCTCCTCTTCAGAGCGTGAATAGACTAAAATATCGTCTATAAATACAACAACAAACATATCAAGGAATGGTTTAAACACTCTATTCATTAAATCCATAAACACCGCTGGAGCATTAGTCAGCCCAAAAGACAGCACTCTAAACTCATAATGCCCGTATCGGGTCCGGAATGCCGTCTTTGGAATATCTGCCTCCCTTACCCGCACCTGATGATAACCTGACCGCAAGTCTATTTTTGAAAAACACTTAGCACCCTGCAACTGGTCAAATAGATCGTCAATCCTTGGGAGGGGATACCTGTTCTTTATTGTTACTTTGTTCAGCTGCCTATAATCGATACACATCCGCAGCGACCCATCCTTCTTCCTCACAAACAGTACCGGTGCTCCCCAAGGTGACGTACTAGGCCTGATGAAGCCCTTTTCTAACAAATCTTTCAATTGCTCTTTCAATTCTTTCAACTCAGCAGGTGCCATTCTATAAGGAGGTATAGATATAGGCTGGGTATGTGGCAGTACATCTATAGTAAACTCTATCTCCCGTTCTGGAGGAAGGCCTGGAAGTTCCTCTGGAAATACATCGGGAAATTCATTAACTACTGGGACTGATTGAAGAGTCGGTGCCTCTACCTTTATGTCTTGCACCCGAACCAGATGATAAATATAACCTTTTCTAACCATCTTCCTAGCCTTAAGGTATGAAATGAACTTACCTTTCGGTGATACTGTACTACCCTTCCACTCTATAATCGGTTCCCCTGGAAATTGAAATCGTACTATCTTCCCTCTACAATCAACATTAGCATAACAAGCAGCCAACCAATCCATGCCCAAGATAATATCAAACTCAATCATATTTAGCTCTATTAGATCTGCTACGGTACGACGACTATATATAACCACTGAGCAATTCTTATATACTCGCGTAGCTATGACAGAATCTCCTACAGGCGTAGCTACCTCAAATGGTTCTATCAACTCAGACTCTATTCCAATCCTACTAGCAACGAAGGGAGATATAAATGATAAGGTGGAACCTGGGTCTATCAATGCATACACACTTCGGGAGAATAGTGATAATATACCTGTGATCACATTAGGTGACGCCTCCTGATCCTGCCTACTAGCCAAAGCATATAAACGGTTCGAGGGACCGCTAGAACTGGAAGCTCCACTACGTCCTCTACCACGGCCTGCTGGCGCCTGAATACCCTGCCCCATAGGACGCATAGCCACAGAAGGAGATGAACCAGCAACAGAACCAGAAGGCTGTGCAATACCACCCGCACTACCTCTCAGGTGACACTCCCTCATAGTATGACCCTGACGGCCACATGAAAAACACGCACCTGTAGCCCAACGACATTCCCCAGGATGGGACCTACCACAGCGAGAACACCGAGGCAAAGGTGGCCTCGACTGGCTCAAACCCCTGCCCATCTGTGACCCTGACGTCCTAGAGCTCTGACCAGCTTCCGAATATCCCGTACGATCGAACCCCCTACCCATGGAACGTGGGGGTGCACTTTGTGCTGGCTGGGAAGAAAATCTAACATGCTGCTGAGACTGCCCGCCTCGAAACTCGTTAGGATAACCTGCTGATCTAGCCCTCTTATGCTGGCCTCCATTAAAATCTCTATCTGACTGACGTCCCCGGTGCCGATCTTCTACCCCCTGTGCATATGCTTGCACCCGAGCAATGTCCATACCTGGCTGAAGAGTCACAGCCATACAACCGTCAATCAGATAACGATCCAACCCCATCACATAACGGTGTACCCTGTCTGCCATATCAGCCACAATAGTAGGTGCATGCCTAGCCAATGAATCAAATTCGAGGCTATACTCTCGAATGCTCCTGCCATTCTGCCTCAAACGCAAGAATCTGTCGACTCTAGCTCGCTTCATCTCTGGAGGCAGGAAGTGGCCCTGGAAAGCCTCCACAAATTCATCCCATACCGCTGGAGGAGCACCCTCACCCCTAGATAACTCCCAAGACTCATACCAATTAATAGCTACATCCCGCAAACGATACGTAGCCAACTCGACAGACTCGATATCCGAAGCCTTGATTATTCTCAATGTACGCTGTATCTGACGAATAAACTCTTGCGGATCATCCTGGGGCCTTGACCCAAAGAATTCTGGAGGATTACAACTTAAGAAGTCACGAGCCCTTAAGCTATCAGATCTGTCCGCATGATCAACTCCTAGTCCATGCCTGCGAGCTTGACCTGCCACTAATCTAGTCAGCAACTGAACCGCATCTCTCATGGCCCTATCCTCTACCCCTGGCTGAGGAGTTGGAGGTTCAGGTTCTGGGGCCTCGGGGGCTGGTGGTGGTGTCCCCCGAAATGGAGTTGTTGCTGCTCTAATCTCTTCTAGCGGTGGCGGTGTAGCAGAGCTCTCCGACTGAAGCACAATACCAGGCATAGACTGGGCACGGGCCCTAGTAACTCTCCGAGTCTGACTAGTACTTTCTGCTACCGATTTGCCCTTCTGGGCGGCTGTTGCTTTCTTTGGAAGCATAACTGAAAACATAGGGATTCGTTAGAGAGGGATTATCCTGGTATTATAGTTCTATCGCACGATCTAGAATAAGAAGAAAGGATGACATCCTAAATGTCCTGTAGCCTCCTGTTTATAGATGTGGTGCACAACACACCGATAAACAAGACTCTACTAGACACGGTCTGTAGACACTTCCGAGGAAGAACCGCTCTGATACCACTTTGTCACGACCCAACCCGATGGGCCGTGACTAAGTGCCCATTTTGGACACTCACATACCAACCTATCAAGTATGACCAACTGAAACTAAGACAATATGGAATTTAATCAAATCAAACCAAACCCAACACCATATATATATAAAGTGGATCTATCTCATAAAGAGTCATAACCATTCAACCGTAACAACATACGCGAGCCGACAAGGCTGCCACTATTCAAAGCATAATAGCATACACAGCCGATAAGGCTGCCACTACACAATACACAAAGATGTACACAACCGACAAGGCTGCACTTGTACAAACGGACATCCCAAACAAACCATGTCCAGACCATTATCCAAAACATAAATATACAACCCACACGATGTCTACAGACCTCTAAGAGTATAGTAGTGAAACTCGACGGGACAGGACCCCGCCATACCCATAGACAAGCAAAAGACTACATAAGAAGTTATGTACCAAACGACTGGGCTCCGGAACAGTGGAGCTCTCCCAAACAGCAGAGTAGATATCCTAGGCAGGAGGATCACCGAACTGAGCGTCTACACCTGCGGGCATGAAACGCAGCCCCCCGAGAAAAGGGGGTCAGTACGGACAATGTACTGAGTATGTAAAGCATAAGGTAAAGATGACAGGATACCAACATGATAAGTCGAAACAAGATATCTCTACACATGTACTTTTTAAATGAAAATCATGCATATCTTTAACATATAAGATGCCCAGCTTCCCTAGTAAGGGACTTGGCAAAATAATCATCATTATATATACATCATACGTACCCGGCCCTCTAGTGAGGGACTCGGTGAAATAGTCATCACATCATCTCCGTCATCATCATCATCATAACCATCCTCAACACCAATCATATATATAATATACATTCCCGGCCCTCTAGTGAGGGACTCGGTGACATATGCAAGAAACTCCGCACGAACATTACCCGGCCCGGGACTCGGTGAAATGATAAATGACTCTATGCACGAGCAGAATATTATGAGCAACCATATGCAATTAAAATCATTTCTTATAACTCAATATAACAACCAACTTGAACCAGCAAGGAGTATTACCAAAGATTAATGTTTTATCAAGATTATGAACCTTTAAATACGATATGGAAACGTAAAATCTCAATGACTCTAAGAAGCACTATCATAAATATCAGAAATCACCATAGCCTTAGATATAAACAATATATAAAGGAATAGTTGTGGAAGTAAGAATATACGTCACCTAGACGTTCTAGAAGTAGGTATCAAATCTGTCCGTTATTTGCTCATTTTTAAAGGTCATGCCAAACAAAGAAGGAAAGGATAGCGTTACATACCGAAAAGTCGAGCTGCACGTCCAATACTTACTGCTCAAGGTAATAATCTATAACAAGCAACAACCGTGCCACAATTAGATAAATGTCGCGCTTTACTACTTATTGTAAGCTAGCTAATAATCTAACGAAAATCCGGCAGCACTTCCCCTATTTTCTTTACTTCATCCCAATCCAACAACAACCCAAATTATCCACAGCAATACCAACAACACATATAACCCAACAAATCATATTAAACAGCCTCCCTCAAAACAGTTCCGTTTTGGCAGCCATAGTAACGAAACAACGACACATCGAGTGATAACTCATTTTATAATTCGCAACACATCTACCTTATCGTATTCATCCTTTGTAGTATATACCCATAAGCATATTAACATATACATAACACCAAAATACAATTTCCAGCAGTTTCCTTTAATCAAAACAGCCCAAACACTAACATAACACCACTAGCAATCCGATCATGGTTTCTGCTCATGCTTAGCACATCCAATAACTAAAACAAATTCCTAAGATACTGTTCACGTCCCCTTCTTAACATTAATGTCTAATTAACAAAGGTATTCTAAGGAATTAACACACCAAGCAAGGAGATTACTAACCAATTTCTTTGTAGCTGCTGTCCAAGAGTTTAATGGCTGGTTTTCTCCATTTCCATGGCTGCCCAAGTCATGTGGTGAAAGAGATGATATGCTTGCAAAGCATTTCACTACACCATTTAACAATGTGAAGTGGAGGCAGCCCACCACTACAAATGCTCCACTAATTCTATCCCCAAATCAGAATTTCTTTTTAATATTTAGTAATATGAAGTGGAGGCAGCCCCCCACCACACATGCTCCACTAATTGCATCTCCAAAATCTGATTTCTTTTTAATACTTAATAATATGAAGTGGAGGCAGCCCCCCACCACACATGCTCCACTAATTGCATCTCCAAAATCTGAATTTTTACTTTGCCTTAAGTGGTGGGGCCCACTCGATAAATTAAATCCAAATCAGCCACTAATTAATCCCACACTAATTAATATCACATATGGAATTAACATCCTTGCATAATATTTCTTTAAACATTTGGAACTTAAAATAAAATCTCATTTCCCGAACTTACATATACTAGTTCATGACGCGCACGACATATAAAAATACGAGGCGTAACAATATTAATAAATTAAATACACAATTTAATTAATTTAGGTACCTAGGGTAAGTACTAAAGTACCCCTAATACATTAGTACAAATATTAACACTTTTGGACCATCCTAGGTTAAGTAAAAGAATGTTTCTTGAGTTGTACTAGGTTAGTGTAACAATTTCGTTTTGATCATCTAAAATTATTAATTAAATTTATAATTTGATTATTTAGGTGACCTAAGTTAATTACTAATGTACCTTTAAGTCGTAGGACCATAACCAATCGTTTGAACCATCCTAGGTTAGGTACTAGGTTGTCTTTTTACTTATTTTAACCGAAATCTAGATATTGCTTTATGATTTCGGTTTTTCCCCTTTTAATTAATTAATTAAGTTGCTAAATTAATAAATAAAGTATACTAGGGTAATTAATAAATTACCCTTAACTAGTTACGATCTTAACTAACTCTTTGAACCATCCTAGGTTAGGTACTAGGTTGTCCCTTTCTTGTCTTAACAAAAAATCTAAAAATTTCCTTTTTAGTTTCAGTTTTAGACCTTTTAAATTAATAAATTGATTTTATAATACATAATTAGGTAACCTAGGGGAATTTCTAGAGTAACACTAAGTTTTTAGGACCATAACTAACATTTCGGACCATCTTAGGTTAGGGACTAGGTTGTCTATTTAACTAGTACTAGGTTACTGTCAACCATGTTTTGGTCCTAGGTTTTTGGGTGCATTAATGGGTCCAATTCGGTTAGTTTTAGGTTATTTAGTTATTTAGGGCAGTAGGTTAGATTCTAGAATTGGTAGGGAGGTTAGTCCCCACATTGAGTGATCCCTTGTGCACATTTTCCCCCTAACTACCCTAACCGAATTCGGTTAGGGTGGTCCCCTCCTTGGGCAGTATCTTCACATGTTTTGCACATGTGATTGCACATGGGTTGGTTTCACTTTCCTAACTAAAATATAATTTATAGTTCATTTGGGAATGTTTTCTTATTGTCCCAAGGATCCTCACTATGTCCTTGGGCACTATTTAATCAACATGATCCTTTTAAATGGTGATGTGGAATGGTACTAGGCTTGACACTTGATGCCTAGTACTTCAATATCTTTTATGTGAATACTATTATTTTTAGCGTAAGGTATTCCTTGCAGGTACATTTATTGAACATAAATCTTGGATAGGGGTATGAAAACCCCAAAAAAACATGTTTCTTATTCGTATATACAAAATTGGGTAAAATCCTTTAGCTTTTTCTATATTATGCCCAATATTTCTCAATATTGGGCATTGAAAGTCCTATGTACCCCTACTAGTCTATCTTAAGGGCATATTGGGCATTAAACATATGATTTTCTGGAATTTTACGTTATCCCCCCTTAGGAACATTCGTCCCCGAATGACACTTACACATCATTTAAACAAAGAGGTGACTTTTGAAAGTTACTTTCTCATACTTAAGTGTTTCTCTTTTGTGAATATTTGATTCACACTTATTTAGATGATGCACATCTTTTAAGCTTGTCTGAAGCTTCATATTTAAGATTGAGGAATTTCCTTCTCAATCACACTTAACATAATCCACATCACAAATCACGCAACACAGAAAAAATGTCTATGCTACACAAAAACAGCATCACAAAATGCAACATAACTTCATTTTAACTCACATAGTACTATTATAAGTCATACGATTAGGGACTTGCCACATCAAATACACGAACACACTTAAACTTAGAGTTTCTTAACATAAAAAATACTTGGGAAGAGTATATCTAACCTCTTAGATAACATATTATTGGACTTAAGATTTGAACCTCACGACGCCCAACATAATTGCAAAGGGACTTTCTACTATGCCATCTATTTATCTACATACCCCTTTGGCCTTAACACTATCTCCTAAGGAATTACTAACTAGAAACGGTTCATGTAAGATTTCATGAAGTAACTCGAATTGATTAGCCACAAAAGGAGTTACCATAGACAAGATAGATCCAGGATCTAATAATGCATAAACGGTAAAGCTGAAGACAAGAAAATTACCATTATCCACATCCGTGGACTTATCTTGTTCCTCTCTTCCTTTCTACGCATACAATCGGTTTCTCTTGGGGGTCGGCTACAACATTTTACCGAGGCTGAGCATCTGCCTTGGCTTGTTGGATTTGAACAACACCCATATCATTGAAGCCCACTTTTTTGGAAACTGAAGCCTTACTACCGTGTTTCTATAGACTAGTATAGCATAATACTTATGAAGAAAATCCATGTCTAAGCCATATTCTTGAGTTGGTATGTAGAAAACTTATCCTTCTCATCCCCATCAATACTCATAGCAGGCTTTTAGACATTACCATGCATTCACATCCATGTGAACAACCACACTCAGCACACGTCTTTCGTCCACTTTAGGCATTTCCATTATGGAAGCTTGCTGGGAAGGCCAGATCTTGAGCCTGACGCCTTAAACCACTTGGCCATCCTAATTATTGTATGTATTCCTACCATTGCGTAGTCTCTATGTCATGATTGTGGCGAGCTTCAAAACCATAAGTTAGAAACTACGTAATGTGATTGTGTTGAGCTTTAGATCCTAGGTACATTGACCTCATGCTCTGATACCAAGTTGTAAATGAACCTGATTCTTGAATTCGGATCGCAACCGGCGTCGTTGACCTCCTAGAGGTCGCATCCAAGCGTCATCTTGCAATCATCACATTAATCTTGTTAAATTTGCAGATTATTCTAAATTTTTTATATGTATGAAGTATACAAAGACTTCATAAAATTATTAACTAGATACATCATATACGAAGCTCAACATAACAGAACAACCATCTAACATAAAGAATCAATTCGAAATTGAAGATGAATATATCATAAATATTTTGCAAAACATGGTCTTATTTCAAAACATCGAAATGAAAGTGCGAAAGAAACGCCAGGGACAACATCCACTAGCTGTGTCTAAAACTAAGGCTAGACTAAATATGTAGCATCCTCGAAATCATTAGGACCTACCAAATGGTTTGGAGAAACGCTAAAGTCCAAACAGCTTCAAGTGTCGTCAACCTGTCCTCTGACCAGCACGTATAAAAATAGTAAATAGTAGGATGGTAGTACACAAACTTAAACTACGTTTTGGTGTATGTACACATACACATAAGGCTATGCCTGATGAAAGAAAGTTCTTCCTAAACAACATGCTACTTCTGGAAAGCCTAGTGACTAGACTTTCCTAAATTGTTAGATGTCAATTATGGTATGAATATGATGTATTTTAAGCATTCAAAGCACAAAAATGTTCTTCTATATGTTTAAAAAGCATTAGCATCATCCACATAAATTTAGAACAACTCAGGCAAAGATTTATGTGTTACTTATAAGTGAAATGGTTCACTGTAGTCCCATACACACAAGGAATCGATGTATGTAATCCAAGGACTAAGGAATGATTGCCCTACCTTGTAGTGTGTAATTCATTACACTATATATTCATTACCTTTCATAACCAATTCCCTATTGATCATGCCATCGATTTCATTACTTGCATGTTTTATCTATAATACATTTCATATACATGAGAACTTTGGGATCATTAATGTAGCATAAGACATCTCAAGTAAGGGTCCAACATATGGGACCTCAAC
>JAKWJD010001757.1:13240097-13440097 GCA_027705065.1 Solanum peruvianum | reverse complement strand
CAACTGAAACTAAGACAATATGGAATTTAATCAAATCAAGCCAACCCAACGTCATATATATATAAGAGGACCTGTCTCATAAGGAGTCATAACCATTCAACCATAACAACATACGCGAGCCGACAAGCCGCCACTATTCAAAGCATAATAACATACGTAAGCCGACAAGGCTGCCACTACACAATACACAATGATGTACGCAGCCGACAAGGCTGCCCCTGTACAAGCGGACATCCCAAACAAACCATGTCCAGACCATTATCCAAACATATATATACAACCCACATAATGTCCACAGACCTCTAAGAGTACATATGAAACTCGACGGGACAGGGCCCCCGCCATACCCATAGACGAGCAAAAGACTACACAAAAGTTATGTACCAAAACGACTGGCTCCGGAACAGTGGAGCTCTCCCAATCAGCAGAGTAGATATCCTAGGCGGGAGATCACCGAACTGTGCGTCTACACCTTCGGGCATGAAACGCAGCCCCCGAGAAAGGGGTGTCAGTACGGACAATGTACTGAGTATGTAAAGCATAAGGTAAAGATGACAGATACCAATATGGCAAGTCGAAACAAATATCGCTACACATATACCCTTTTAAGTGAAAATCATGCATATCTTTAACATTTAAGGTGCCCAGCTTCCCTAGTAAGGGGCTCGGCAAAATAATCATCACGTCATCTCCGTCATCATCATCATCATAACCATCCTCATCACCAATCATATATATAATATACATACCACCCGGCCCTCTAGTGAGGAACTCGGTGACATATGCAAGAAACTCCGCACGAACATTACCCGGCCCGGGACTCGGTGAAATGATAAATGACTCTATGCACGAGCAAATATTATGAGCAACCATATGCAATTAAAATCATTTCTTATAACTCAATAGAACAATCAACGTGAACAGCAAAGTATTACCAAAGATTAATGTTTTATCAAGATTATAACCTTTAATACGATATGGAAACGTAAAATCTCAATGACTCTAAGAAGCACTACCATAGATATAAAGATCATCATAGCCTTAGACATAGCCGATATATAGAGGAATAATTGTGGAAGCAAGAATATACGTCACCTAGACGCTCTAGAGGTAAGTATCAAATCTGTCCGTTATTCGCTTATTTTTAAAAGTCATGCCAAACAAAGAAAGAAGGGACAGCGTTACATACCGTATAATCGAGCCGCACGTCCAATATTTACTGCTCAAGCTATTAATCTATAAAAGCAACAATCGTGCCGCAATTAGATAAACGTCGCGCTTTACTTTCTTGTAAGCTAGCTAATAATCTAACGAAAATTCGGCAGCACTTCCCCTATTTTCCTTACTTCGTCCCAATCCGACAACAACCCAAATTATCCACAGCAATACCAATAAACACATAACCCAAAGAATCATATTAAACAGCCCCCTCCCCAAAACAGTTCCGTCTCGGCAACCATAGCAGCGAAGCAACGACACACCGAGCGATAACTCGTTTTATAATTCGCAACACATCTACCTTATCGTATTCATCCTTTGGAGTATATACTCATAATCACATTCAACATATACATAATGCCAAAACAGAATTTTCCTGCAGTTTGCTTTAATCAAAACACAGCCCAAGCACCAACACGACACCACTAATAATCCGATTATGGTTTCCGTTCATACTTAGCACATTCAATAACTAAAACAAACTTCCTAAGCTACTGGTCACGCCCCCTTCTTAAAATTAATGGATAATTAACAAGGGTATTCTAAAGAATTAACACACAAACAAACAGGAGATTACTAACAATTTATTTGCAGCTGCTGGCCAAGAGTTGCAGTTGGTTGGTTTTCTGTTTCTCCATTTCCATGGCTGCCTAAGACAAGTGGTGAAGAAGAAGATGATATGCAGCAATGCATTTCACCACTTTATTTTAGCATGGAGTGGATCTCCACCTCATTTAATAGTATGAAGTGGAGGCAGCCCCCCTCTACACCCTGTCCACTAAGGCCAGCTCCCAATCTGATCCCTTTTTAATTTTTGCCTTGAGTGGTGGGGCCCACTGGATTAAATTAATCCTAATCAGCCACCAATTATGAGTGTGGGGCCCTTTGGATAAATCAATCCAATTAGCCACTAATAATCCCTCACTTAAGTTAATGGCACTTACATTAGCCAACTCATACTTAATATCACTTTGGAAATAAATCCTTGCCCTAATTTCTTTTACGTCTACTAGATCACATGCGCACTACGTATAAAAAAAATACGAGGCATAACATCCTTCCCCCCTTAGGAACATTCGTCCTCGAATGTTAAGTTAGCGTCTTGCAAAACAAATTCCAGCGAGGTCTCTCTAAAAGTTATACCTATCAACCTGCATTCCGTAACTTACAGATGCCTCACAGCTACATAATCTCATTATCTATCAATATAGTCAAGCTAGAAATTGAATTACCTGCAGGTACGGGAACAAGTAAGGATACTTATTCTTCATTTCGTCTTCCGCTTCCCAAGTCATCTCCTCCCTATTGTTATTTTGCCACAACACTTTGACGGAAGCCACATCCTTAGTACGTAACCTTCTAACCTACGATCAAGTATAGCCACGGGTTTCTCCTCATATGACAACTCCTCTGTTACCTGAATATCATCTACAGGGAATACTCTAGAAGGATCACCAATACATTTACGTAGCATCGATACATGGAAGACTGGATGTACCGCCTCCAAATCAGATGGTAGATCCAACTCATAGGCACCTTGCCTATCCTACGAACAATCTGATAAGGCCCAATGTATCTCGGACTGAGCTTCCCCTTCCTGCCGAATCTCATCACACCCCTCATGGGTGATACCTTCAGGATACCCAGTCACCAATCTGAAACTCCAAATCTCGACGCCGATTATCTGCATATGACTTCTGTCGACTCTGGGCTGCTAATAATCTTTCTTGAATAAGCTTCACCTTGTCAACAGCTTGCTGAATCACATCCGGGCCTATTAACTTAGTCTCGCCAACATCAAACCAACCAATAGGTGATCTGCACTTCCTCCCATATAAGGCCTCGTACGGTGCCATCTGGATACTAGAATAGTAGCTATTATTATAGGCAAACTCAATGAGCGGCAAGTGGTCATCCCAGCTGCCTTTGAAGTCAATAATACAGGCCCGCAACATATCTTCTAGTGTCTGAATAGTACGCTCAGCCTGCCCATCAGTCTGAGGGTGAAATGCTGTGCTAAGGTTCACCTGTGTCCCCAATCCCTTCTGAAACGATCTCCAAAAGTTGGCTGTAAATTGAGCTCCTCTGTCTGATATAATGGACGTGGGAACCCCATGAAGTCTCACTATCTCCCTGACATATAACCTCGCATAATCTTCGGCCGAATAAGTAGTCCTGACTGGAAGAAAATGGGCCGATTTCGTCAGCCTATCTACAATAACCCATATAGAGTCATACTTCCGTTGAGTGCGAGGTAAGCCTGTAATGAAGTCCATATTAATCATCTCCCATTTCCAAGTCGGGATCTCTATCTCCTGTAATAATCCACCAGGCTTTTGATGTTCGATCTTGACTTGTTGACAATTCGGGCACTGAGCAACAAACTCCGCTATGTCCCTTTTCATGCCATCCCACCAATATAAGCATCTGAGGTCATGATACATTTTTGTTGACCCTGGGTGAATAGAATAACGGGCAGAGTGTGCCTCTCCCATAACCTGCCGTCGTAGCCCCGCAGTATCGGGTACACACAATCTGCCTTCATATCGTAACACTCCGTCAGGTGTAACCTTAAATGGGGTCTTTTCCTTTTGAAGAGCTGCATCTCTATACTGTGCCAGAATAGGGTCCTTGTATTGGTGTCTCTTTACCTCATCTATGATTGAGGACTCAGCAACCTCTCGAATAGAAACTCCACTATCTTCCGAATTAGCTAGACGGACTCCAAGGCTGGATAGCCGCTGAATCTCCCGAACCATATCCCTCCTTTCTGGTTGTACATCTGTCAAGCTACCCATGGACTTACGGCTAAGAGCATCTGCTACAACATTCGCTTTCCCTGGATGATATAAAATATCAACATCATAATCCTTTAGCAACTCTAACCACCGCCTCTGTCGTAAGTTCAGCTCCTTCTGTTTAAAGATATATTGGAGACTCTTATGATCTGTATAGATGTCCACATGGACACCATATAAATAATGTCTCCATATCTTCAAGGCATGAACCACGACCGCTAACTCCAGATCGTGAGTAGGATAGTTCTTTTCATGCTTCCTAAGTTGTCGGGAGGCATAGGCTATAACTTTGCCATGCTGCATCAATACACATCCTAGCCCAACACCCGAAGCATCACAATAAATAACATAGCCGTCTGGTCCCTCCGGAAGAGTTAGGACTGGAGCTGTAGTCAATTTGTCTTTCAATAGTGGAAGCTTCGCTCACAAGCATCTGTCCACTGGAACTTGGCTGCCTTTTGAGTTAGCCTTGTCAAAGGCGCTGAAATTGAGGCAAACTTTTCTACGAATCTCCTGTAATATCCTGCTAACCCCAGAAAGCTGCGTACCTCAGTAGGTGTCGTAGAGCTGGGCTAAGTCTTTACTGCCTCAATCTTCTGCGTGTCTACCCAAATACCATCAGCTCCAATAATATGCCCCAAGAATGCCACTGAAGTCAACCAGAACTCGCACCTAGAAAATTTAGCATACAACTTCTGGTGCTGAAGCACCCTAAGTACCGTCCTTAAATGGTCTGCATGCTCCTCTTCTGAATGTGAATATACCCGAATATCGTCTATAAATACAATAACAAACATATCAAGGAATGGTTTAAATACTCGATTCATTAAATCCATGAACACCCGCTGGAGCATTAGTCAGCCCAAAAGACAGCACTCTAAACTCATAATGCCCTTATCGGGTCCGGAATGCCGTCTTTGGAATATCTGCCTCCCTTACCCGCACCTGATGATAACCTGACCGCAAGTCTATCTTTGAAAAACACTTTGCACCCTGCAACTGGTCAAATAGATCGTCAATCCTTGGGAGGGGATACCTGTTCTTTATTGTTACTTTGTTCAACTGCCTATAATCAATGCACATCCGCAGCGACCCATCCTTCTTCCTCACAAACAGTACCGGTGCTCCCCAAGGTGACGTACTAGGCCTGATGAAGCCCTTTTCTAGCAAATCCCTCAATTGCTCTTTCAATTCTTTCAACTCAGCAGGTGCCATTCTATAAGGAGGTATAGATATAGGCTGGGTATCTGGCAGTACATCTATAGTAAACTCTATCTCCCGTTCTGGAGGAAGGCCTGGAAGTTCCTCGGGGAATACATCGGGAAATTCATTAACTACCGGGACTGATTGAAGAGTCGGTGCCTCTGCCTTTATGTCATGCACCCGAATCAGATGGTAAATATAGCCTTTTCTAACCATCTTCCGGCCTTGAGGTATGAAATGAACTTACCTTTCGGCGATACTGTACTTCCCTTCCACTCTATAATCGGTTCCCCTGGAAATTGAAATCGAACTATCTTTCCTCTGCAATCAACATTAGCATAACAAGCAGCCAACCAATCCATGCCCATGATAATATCAAACTCAATCATATTTAACTCTATTAGATCTGCTACGGTACGACGACTATATATAACTACTGAACAATTCCTATATACTCGCGTAGCTATGACAAAATCTCCTACAGGTGTGGCTACCTCAAATGGTTCTATCAACTCAGACTCTATTCCGATCCTACTAGCAACAAAGGGAGATATATATGATAAGGTGGAACCTGGGTCTATCAATGCATACACACTTCGGGAGAATAGTGATAATATATACCTGTGATCACATTAGGTGACTCCTGATCTTGCCTATTAGTCAAAGCATATATACGGTTTGAGGGACCGCTAGAACTGGAAGCTCCACCACGTCCTCTACCACGGCCTGCTGGTGCCTGAATACCCTGCCCCGTAGGGCGCATAGCCACAGAAGAGATGAACCAGCAACGGACCCTGTAGGCTGTGCCATACCACCTGCACTACCTCTAAGGTGACACTCCCTCATAGTATGGCCCTGACGGCCGCAAGAAAACACGCACCTGTAGCCCAACGACATTCCCCAGGATGGGACTTACCACAACGAGAACACCGAGGCAAAGGTGGCCTCGACTGGCTCAAACCCCGGCCCATCTGTGACCCTGACGCCCTAGAGCTCTGACCAGCTTCCGAATATCCCATACGATCGAACCCCCTACCCATGAAACGTGGGGGTGCACTCTGTGCTGGCTGGGAAGAAAATCTAACATGCTGCTGAGACTGCCCGCTTTGAAACTCGTCAGATAACCTGCTGATCTAGCCCTCTTATGCTGGCCTCTATTATAATCTCTATCTGGCTGACGTCCCCGGTGCCGATCCTCTACCCCCTGTGCATATGCCTGCACCCGAGCAATGTCCATACCTGGCTGAAGAGTCACTGCCATACAACCGTCAATCAGATAACGATCCAATCCGATCACATAACGATGTACCCTGTCTGCCATATCAGCCACAATAGTAGGCGCATGCCTTGCCAATGAATCAAACTCGAGGCTATACTCTCGAACGCTCCTGCCATTTTGCTTCAAACGCAAGAATCTATCGACTCTAGCTCGCTTCATCTCTGGAGGCAGGAAGTGGCCCTGGAAAGCCTCCACAAATTCATCCCATACCGCTGGAGGAGCACCCTCACCCCTAGATAACTCCCAAGACTCATACCAATTAATAGCTACATCCCGCAAACGATACGTAGCCAACTCAACAGACTCGGTCTCCGAAGCCTTGATTATCCTCAATGTACGCTGCATCTGACGAATAAACTCTTGCGGATCATCCTGGGGCCTTGACCCAAAGAACTCTGGAGGATTACAACTTAAGAAGTCACGAGCCCTTAAGCTATCAGATCTGTCCGCATGATCAACTCCTAGTCCATGCCTGCGAGCCTGATCTGCCACTAATCTAGTCAGCAATTGAACCGCATCTCTCATGGCCCTATCCTCCGCCCCTGACTGAGGAGCTGGAGGTTCAGATGTTGGGGCCTCGGGGGCTGGTGGTGTCCCCCGAACTGGAGCTGCTGCTGCTCTAAGCTCTTCTGGCGGTGGGGTGTAGCAGAGCTCTCCGACTGGAGCATCATACCAGGCATAGACTGGGCACGGGCCCTAGTAACTCTCCGGGTCTGACTAGTACCTTCTGCTACCGATTTTCCCTTCTGGCGGCTGTCGCTTTCTTTGGAGGCATAGCTGAAACACACGGATTCGTTAGAGAGGGATTATCCTGTTAATATAGCTCTATCGCACGATCTAGAATAAGAAGAAAGAATGACATCCTAAATGTCCTGTAGCTTCCTGTTTATAGATGTGGTGCACAACACACCGATAAACAAGACTCTACTAGACACGGTCTGTAGACACTTCCGAGGAAGAACCGCTCTGATACCCACTCTTTGTCACGACCCAACCCGATGGGCCGTGACTAGTGCCCGTTTTGGACACCACATACAAACCTGCTAAGTATAACCAACTGAAACTAAGACAATATGGAATTTAATCAAATCAAGCCAACCCCAACGTCATATATATATAAGAGGACCTGTCTCATAAGGAGTCATAACCATTCAACCATAACAGCATACGCGAGCCGACAAGGCCGCCACTATTCAAAGCATAATAACATACGTATGCCGACAAGGCTGCCACTACACAATACACAATGATGTACGCAGCCGACAAGGCTGCCCCTGTACAAGCGGACATCCCAAAAAAACCATGTCCAGACCATTATCCAAAAAACATATATACAACCCACATAATATCCACAGACCTCTAAGAGTACATTAGTGAAACTCGACGGGACAGGGCCCCGCCATACCCATAGACGAGCAAAAGACTACACAAAAGTTATGTACCAAACGACTGGGCTCGGAACAGTGGAGCTCTCCCAATCAGCAGAGTAGATATCCTAGGCGGGAGGATCACCGAACTGTGCGTCTACACCTGCGGGCATGAAACGCAGCCCCCCGAGGAAAGGGGGGTCAGTACAGACAATGTACTGAGTAGGTAAAGCATAAGGTAAAGATGACAGGATACCAATATGGCAAGTTGAAACAAAATATCACTACACATATACCCTTTTGAGTGAAAATCATGCATATATTTAACATTTAAGGTG
The DNA here is from genome assembly GCA_027705065.1 of Solanum peruvianum. Lineage (NCBI taxonomy): Eukaryota > Viridiplantae > Streptophyta > Magnoliopsida > Solanales > Solanaceae > Solanum > Solanum peruvianum. The sequence continues at coordinate 13,431,894 of JAKWJD010001757.1, read as the reverse complement.
CCCAGTTTCCCTAGTAAGGGGCTCAGCAAAATAATCATCACATCATCTCCGTCATCATCATCATCATAACCATCCTCATCACCAATCATATATATAATATACATACCCGGCCCTCTAGTGAGGAACTCGGTGACATATGCAAGAAACTCCGCACGAACATTACCCGGCCCGGGACTCGGTGAAATGATAAATGACTCTATGCACGAGCAGAATATTATGAGCAACCATATGCAATTAAAATCATTTCTTATAACTCAATAGAACAATCAACGTGAACCAGCAAGGAGTATTACCAAGATTAATGTTTTATCAAGATTATGAACCTTTAATACGATATGGAAACGTAAAATCTCAATGACTCTAAGAAGCACTACCATAGATATTAGAGATCATCATAGCCTTAGATATAGCCGATATATAGAGGAATATTGTGGAAGTAAGAATATACGTCACCTAGACGCTCTAGAGGTAAGTATCAAATCTGTCCGTTATTCGCTTATTTTTAAAAGTCATGCCAAACAAAGAAAGAAGGGACAGCGTTACTTACCGTATAATCGAGCCGCACGTCCAATATTTACTGCTCAAGCTATTAATCTATAACAAGCAACAATCGTGCCGCAATTAGATAAACATCGTGCTTTACTTTCTTGTAAGCTAGCTAATAATCTAACGAAAATTTGGCAGCACTTCCCCTATTTTCCTTACTTCGTCCCAATCCGACAACAATCCAAATTATCCACAGCAATACCAATAACACATATAACCCAAAGAATCATATTAAACAGCCCCCTCCCCAAAACAGTTCCGTCTCGGCAACCATAGCAGCGAAGCAACGACACACCGAGCGATAACTCGTTTTATAATTCGCAACACATCTACCTTATCGTATTCATCCTTTGGAGTATATACTCATAATCACATTCAACATATACATAATGCCAAAACAGAATTTTCCTGCAGTTTGCTTTAATCAAAACAGCCCAAGCACCAACACGACACCACTAATAATCCGATTATGGTTTCCGTTCATACTTAGCACATTCCATAACTAAAACAAACTTCCTAAGCTACTGGTCACGCCCCCTTCTTAAAATTAATGGATAATTAACAAGGGTATTCTAAAGAATTAACACACCAAACAAGGAGGTTACTAACCAATTTATTTGCAGCTGCTGGCCAAGAGTTGCAGGGTTGGTTTTCTCCATTTCCATGGCTGCCTAAGACAAGTGGTGAAGAAGAAGATGATATGCAGCAATGCATTTCACCACTTTATTTAGCATGGAGTGGATTTCTCCACCTCATTTAATAGTATGAAGTGGAGGCAGCCCCCCTCTACACCTGTCCACTAAGGCCAGCCCACAATCTGATCCCTTTTTAATTTTTGCCTTGAGTGGTGGGGCCCACTGGATTAAATTAATCCTAATCAGCCACCATTATGAGTGGTGGGGCCCATTGGATTAAATCAATCCAAATTAGCCACTAATTAATCCCTCACTTAAAGTTAATGGCACTTACATTAGCCAACTCATACTTAATATCACATTTGGAAATAACATCCTTGCCTAATATTTCTTTACGTCTTCTAGATCACGATGCGCACTACGTATAAAAAAAAATACGAGGCATAACACAACCCATTAATGTTATGACAAATATATCAACTATATCTTTCACGCTGTTCATTATCTAACCATCATTTTAATCATTTCACTTTCAATTGTCAAACTACTCAAGATATAACCTATACCACAAAAGTACTAATCCCACTACTAGATGAGTAGCAAAAAAAAAGAAAATAGAATAAAACGCTTATGAAGTCCTTTAAGCCATTGTTAAATATAGTCGTTTATTTATCCTCAAAGTGAATTATCAAACCATAAGCTCACCAATTCCTTCAAATCATTGAACATTCCGAATCTGATCACACAACACCTTCAGAAGTATATCACTTTTAACCTTAGTACCATCTCTAAAATCCAATGACACCAACTACTGACATGAGGAACTAGGCACGAGTCAAAACATAAGTGAGAGAGAATGGAATGAATCAACAAAAATCAGAACGGACGAAGAACGCACGATAGAGATTCAAGAAGTGAAGATTTTTCTTAAAAGTCATTATAGCCTCTCGAAGATAAGTACAGACGTCTCCGTACCGATCTTTAAGACTCTACATAGACTCGACTTGTACACACGTGAGACCTATGAATTTGGGGCTCTGATACCATTTGTCACGACCCATAATTAGACGTGATGGCACTCGTCTTATCTCACCAAGACAAGTCAGTCTAAAGCTCAACCATTACAATAAAGTGCAGAAATAAAATTAGAAGTAACTTAATAAAAACCCAAAACCTGGTAGTCACGTGTACAAGCCTCTAAAGTATTACAATTGATTCAAAAAGAAAAACTAAATTCTCAAATGAACTTCTTTCTAGAATAGAACAAGATCATAATTAAGGAGAAGAAAAAGTCTGCTGAGATGGAAACACCTACCTCATAAATCTCCAAGAAGCCTCGAAAAAGAAGAGAATGACAAGTACAACAAAAATCCAGGCTCATAACCTCCAAAAATTTGTAGAAGCAAGGGGTGAGTACCAAACCACACGGTACTCAACAAGTAAACCTCTTAACACAAACTAAGAGGCTGAAATACGGGTACTCCTACCACCCCCAACCGAACCTCCACAACTACAACCTGCATTAAAATAAACCCAACCTAACAACTCACAGTTTACATATCACGTAGCTCAATAATAACACATAGACAAATTACATATCCTCAACAGCAATACTTCAACAAATGGAGATGACAAGTTCACACAAATAATGAGGAGATGACCATTTTTCATAACATTACACAGTTCACAACCACACAAATATGAAATCACATCAACCATGATGCAACAAGCCTTCAACCCTTTCTCAACACATCACACATAAATAATTAATCATATTGCCTTTTGTTATTCCTTTTCTTCCCATCATTAGAATTAATCAATGTGGAAAAGTCAACCCATCACCAATCCCGTTACTCCCAAATATATACCACAAGGAAATACATGCATTTCATACACTTAACAAGAGTTTAGAAATCCACTTGCCTGAATCAAATAAGAATTTACTCCGGAACTTGAGCCTTTCCTTTTCGTTTAACTTCCAACTCAAAGCAATCTAGTCAAATAATTAACCACAATAAGATTTCAAAACTAACAACACCCATGTTACTATAGGTCTAACCTAGATCTAAAAATTCATCCCAATTCTTTAATCAAATTAACATGTAAATTCTCATATTTCCAAATTTCAAGTTTAGGGTTAAATCTCAATTTATATAATATCATAAATCTAATATTTATATAATGTAATACACCTAATATTTAATTACCTATTTTAATATAACAAAACTTGAATATAGTATAAGAACTATCAGACGGTTTCTAAATTCAAGCCAATTACGTGAATTGGCTCCTAAATCACGCAGACCTTGTTAAATCCATAGACATTCTTTATGCAGAATGTCATACTCAAGTATTGATACCATACACTTTCAATAATTGGACAAATCATTAGCATCACTAACTCTTCATTATTAACGTGAACAAAATAAAATAATTCTACTAATAACAAGTAATAATCGTAATTTTGCTCAACTCATTTAAAAACCTTCTTATTTGTTCCTTTCTCTACAGTTTATTACAAAGTCAATTCTCTAATATAGATATTATTATTTCTCCTCAGTGACCCACTACTCTAGATCCATAAATCAACTCTAACCTAACATTTTTTTTATAAATTATATAATATAAATTGCTAGTACTTTCATTCCTTACCCACACAAAACAACGTAATGTTGGTTTATTTCATACATGATCATCCATATGGTGAAACAAAAAAGATAAAATTAGAGTTTACCAGGAAGTTTTATTTTCCCCAATAGCGTGAGACAATAGGTTTGGTTATGTTGTTTTTTTCTCTTTGAATAATAATAATTAACAGAGTTAAATCTCACTTAACGTATTTCAAAATATGGGCCTAGTGGTATAGGGTATTTTTAAACATAGCCCATTAGCCACCCATTAAGTTGATTCTCTAGAATTATCTATCAATTAAATTATCATAGTAATCGAATAGTTTAAAATTTTCAAAATCACTTCCCTAACTAATCAAAAGTGACTTTGAATAACTATCTTGAAAGGTAAAAAAATGGAAATAAAAAAATAAAAATGACATTTCAAGTCATTATACTTAGAAAGTTGTAAATTCATTAACTTAGTTAATGTGATTTAGTTAGTGAATATTGTGTTGAAATTAAGTCAAAACTAAACTAATTAGACTTGGAAAGTTGTTAAATTCTTTAAATAACCCAATAAGATTTAGTTGGTTAATATAGCATTGGAATTAAGGTAAAATTACACTAATTAGACTTATAATATTTTTAAATTCTTTAAATAAGTTCATGTGATTTAGTTGGTGAATATTGTGTTGGAATTAAGATAAAACTAAACTAATTAGACTTGAAAAGATGTTAAATTCTCTAAATAAGTAAATGTGATTTAGTTGGTCAATATAGCGTTGGAATTAAGCTAAAACTAAACTAATTAGACTTAGAATGTTGTTAAATTCTTTAAATAAGTTAATGTGATTTATTTGGTGAAAATAGTTCTGGGATTAAGTTAAAATTAAATCTAGAAAGATGTTAATTTCTTTAAATAAATCAATGTGATTTAGTTGGTGAGTATACTGTTGGAATTAAGTTAAAACTAAACTAATTAGACTTAGAAAGATGATAAATTTTTTAAATGAGTTAATGTATTTAGTTGGTAAATATAGTGTTTGAATTAAGAAAAAACTAAACTAGTTATACTTAGGAAGTTGTTAAGTTCTTGAAATAAGTTAATGCGATTTAGTTGGTCAATAAAGTATTGTAACAAAGTTAAAATTAAACTAATTACACTCGGAAAGATGTTATCTTCTTTAAATAAGTTAATGTGATTTAGTTGGTGAATATAGTGTTGGAATTAAGTTAAAACTAAACTAATTAAACTTAGAAAGATGTTAAGTTCTTCAAATAAGTAAATGTGATTTAGTTGGTGAATATAGTGTTTGAATTAAGTTAAAACAAAACTAGATAGACATAGAAAGTTGTTAAATTCATTAAATAAGTTAATATGATTTAGTTGATGAATATAGTGTTAGAGTTAATTTAAGACTAAACTAATTAAACTTTGAAAGATGTTAAGTTCTTCAAATAAGTAAATGTGATTTAGTTAGTAAATATAGTGTTTTAATTAAGTTAAAACAAAACTAATTAGACTTAGAAAGATGTTAAATTCATAAAATAAGTTAATGTGATTTAGTTGGTTAATATAGTGTTGGAATTAAGTTAAAACAAACTAATTAGACTTAGAAAGTTGTTAAATTCATTAACTTAGTTAATGTGATTTAGTGGGTGAATATAGTGTTGGAATTAAGTTAAAACTAAACTAATTAGACTTGGAAAGTTGTTAAATTCTTTAAATAACTAAATGTGATTTAGTTGGTCAATAAAGTATTGTAACAAAGTTAAAATTAAAATAATTACACTCGGAAAGATGTTTTCTTCTTTAAATAAGTTAATGTGATTTAGTTGGTGAATATAGTGTTGAAATCAAGTTAAAAATAAACTAATTAAACTTTGAAAGATGTTAAATTCATTAAATAAGTTAATGTAATTTCGTTGGTGAATATAGTGTTTGAATTAAGTTAAAACAAAACTAATTAGACTTAGAAAGTTGTTAAATTCATTAACTAAGTTAATGTGATTTAGTTGGTGAATATAGTGTTGAAATTAAAATGAAACTAAACTAATTAGCTTGGAAAATTCTTAAATTCTTTAAATAACTAAATGTGATTTACTTGGTGAATCTAGCGTTGGAATTAAGGTAAAACTAAACTAATTAGACTTAGAAAAGTTGTTAAATTCTATAAATAAATTAATGTTATTTATTTGGTGAATATAGTGCTAGAACTAAGTTAAAATTAAACTAATTAGACTTAGAAAGATGTTAAGTTCAATAAATAAGTTCATATGATTTAGTTGGTGAATATAGTGTTGGAATTAAGTTAAAACTAAACTAATTAGACATAGAAAGATGTTAAGTTTTTCAAATAAGTAAATATGATTTAGTTGATGAATATAGTGTTGAATTAAATTAAAACTAAACAAATTAGGCTTAGAAAGTTGTTAAATTCTTTAAATAAGTTAATGTTATTTAGTTGGTGTATATAGTGTTGGAATTTAGTCAAAACTAAATTAATTAGACTTGGAAAGTTGTTAAATTCTTTAATAAATTAGTGTGATTTATTTGGTGAATATAGTGTTGGAATTAAGTAAATGTCATTTAGTTGGTGAATATAGTGCTTAAATTTAGTTAAAACTAAACTAATTAAACTTAGAAAGAAGTTAAGTTCTTTAAATAAATAAATGTGAATTAGTTGGTTAATGTAGTGTTTTAATTAAGTTAAAACTAAGCTAATTAGACTTGGAAAGATGTTAAGTTCTTCAAATAAGTAAATATGGTTTAGTTGATGAATATAGTGTTGAATTAAATTAAAACTAAACAAATTAGACTTAGAAAGATGTTAAGTTCTTCAAATAAGTAGATGTGATTTAGTTGGTGAATATAGTGTTGGAATTAAGTTAATACTAAACTAATTAAACTTAAAAAGATGTTAAGTTATTCAAATTAGTAAATGTGATTTAGTTGGTGAATATAGTGTTTGAATTAAGTAAAAACAAAACTAATTAGACTTAGAAAGTTGTTTAAGTTCATTAAATAAGTTAATGTGATTTATTTGGTGAATATAGTGTTGAAATTATGTTAAATTTAAACTAATTAGACTTGGAAAGTTGTTATTTTCTTTAAATAATTAGATGTGATTTAGTTGGTATATATAGCGTTGGAATTAAGCTAAAACTAAACTGATTTGACTTAGAATGTTGTTAAATTTTTTAAGCAAGTTAATGTGATTTAGTAAGTGAATATAGTGTTTGAATTAAGTTAAAACTAAACTAATTACTCTTAGAAATTTATTAAATTATTTAAATAAATTAATGTGATTTAGTTGGTGAATATAGTGTTGGAATTAAATTAAAACTAAATTAATTAGACTTAGAAAGATGTTAAATTCTTTAAATGAGTTAAAGTAATTTAGTTGGTGAATATAGTGTCTGAATTAAGATTAAACTAAACTAATTACACTTAGAAAGTTTTTAAATTCATTAAATAAGTCAATGTGATTTAGTTGGTGAATATAGTGTTGGAATTAAGTTAAAACTAAACTAATTAGACTTAGAAAGTTGTTAAATCTTGAAATAACTAAATTAGTGAATATAGCGTTGAAATAAAGGTGAAACTAAACTAGTTAGACTTAGAATGTTTTTAAAATCTTTAAATAAGTTCATGTGATTTAGTTGGTGAATATAGTGTTGGAATTAAGTTAAAACTAAACTAATTAGACTTAAAAAGTTGTTAAATTCTCTAAATAAGTAAATGTGTGTAACGACCTGGTTAGTCGTTTTGAGCTGTAGAGTATTTCTGGTAATAACAGTCTGAGTCGACGGATCCCACGACGGACCGTCATGGGCACGACGGACCGTCAAGGGGGTCTTGTTCCAAAACACTTAGAATTCGGAAATTTGGGTACTGAGATCGACTCTCTGAACTTCGCGACGAAATAGCAGGACGGACCGTCACAGACCCTTCAGGGAATTTAGTCTCTGAACTTTGTGACGGGAGCAGCAGGACGGACCGTCGCAGGCACGACGGGCTGTCACAGGCTGCGTAAACCTGACTGGATCAGATTTCTATTAAATGTTTTTAAGGGGCGTTTTGGACTATTCATGCTTATAATTATAAAGTTAGTGGGTTAATGTTAATAATTCAATTACTTGGGGGTTAAAGGAGATAACCTTGAAATAAATAGTGGGTTATTTTATCATCTTTTATACTTAATTATATGCTAATTAGGGTAAAAGAAAAAGAGTTTGAATAAGGAAAAAGAAGGAAAAAGAAGGAAAGAGACAGAAAGAGAGGGAGATCGATCGATCGAGAGAGGAACGAAGAGGATAGCAAAGATTTTGAGGATTAGCTTGCTTGATCACGATTCTTCGGTGGAGGTAGGTTATGGTTTATACTATCTTATAGTAAACTCTTAATAGCGAATGATATGTGTTGGGTAGTATTGTAAAGTCTTCTGTATGCTTAATTGTGTGCTTGCATGATATGATATTGTAATTGTAATGGATTGAGAAGATGAGGCTATGAATCCTGAATCTTAATTTTACTTTGTTAATGATGATGCCTTGGTATAAAAGAAGGCTTGATGAACTAAGATAATGAGATTAGAGGATCGGAGTGTCACGTTCCGACACCAGGATAGTATTGATGGATCGGAGTGTCACGTTCCGACACCAGGATAGTATATGGATCGGAGTGTCACGTTCTGACACCAGGATAGTATATGGATCGGAGTGTCACGTTCCGACACCAGGATAGTATATGGATCGGAGTGTCACGTTCCGACACCAGGATAGTATATGGATCGGAGTGTCACGTTCCAACACCAGGATAGTATATGGATCGGAGTGTCACGTTCCGACACCAGGATAGTATATGGATCGGAGTGTCACGTTCCGACACCAGGATAGTAAAGAGAATGAATCTTGAAATATGCTAATATACTCAATCTAAAGAACTGATTCCCAAATGAGTAGGGTGTGGAGGCTTGAGTCCTCATAAATGTGGTTGGTGTTATTGCAAATGATTCTTATGCGTGTTGCTACCACCTGTTAAGTATTTGGTTGGTTTTATGTTATTATCTGACATATACTGTTTTCTATTTTGAGTTGGCCGATGATACCTACTCAGTACTTATATTTTGTACTGACCCCTACTTGTATGTTTTCTCTTTGTTAATTGTGGAGTGCAGCAAACGTACCGTCGTCTTCAACTCAACCGCAACTCTAGCCAGTCTTCATCACACCAGATTTCAGGGTGAGCTAATGCTTCTAGCTTGGACTGGATCTTCTTCTTCATGTCTTGATGCCTCGAAGTTCTGGCATAGACAAGCTGTTATTTATTTTTAGTTTTCTTAGATACTCTTAGCTTTAGTAATTTGAGGATAGATGTTCTTGTGGTGATGACTTCCACATTTTGGGGAATAATAAGTGTTTGAGTTTTTAGAAGGTATTAATTGTTTTTGTTAATGAGTTTTAAGTCTTCCGCATTATATTCTGTTATTGATGGTTGAAATGTTGGGGTTTAGATTGGTTGGTTCGCTCACATAGTAGGATAAGTGTGGGTGCCACTCGCGGCTCGATTTGGGTCGTGACAAACTTGGTATCAGAGCATTAGGTTCGTTGGTCTCATCACACAAGAACGAGTCTAGTAGAGTCTTAAGGAACGGTAGGGGGACGCCTTTACTTTTCTTTGAGAGGCTATAAGACTTTAGGAAAATTCCATTCTTTCTTTCTTTCGTGTTATTACTTGGATCCAAATGGTATCTAGGTGATACAAATTGGTATCTGACCATCTTCACTCTATTTCGCAGATGGTTAGAACTAGAGCAACAAATGCGCCAACACCAAACCGGCAAGACAAGATGCGTCTGAGCCAGCCACTGGGGCTGTAGCTCGAAGAGGAGTAGTGGCAAGAGGCCGTGGTAGGGGTCGCGGGAGAACGCCCTCTAGAGGAAGAGAACAAGCACCTAGCCCAACTAGTACTAGGGCGGTGACTCCTCCACCGACTGAGGAAGTGATAAGAGAGGGTGAGGAAGGGGAGAATGAACAAGTGCAGAATGAGGAATTACCACCCCAACCTACCCCAGAGATGATTAATCAGGTTCTTGCTTATCTTAGCGGGTTATCTGATCAAGGCCAGACACCTCCAGTTTTTTTTGCACCAGCACCTCAGGTTCCAGAAGTACAACAGGCAGCTGCTGTGGCTCCCCGCATGGATGCCTCATTTGAAATAGGCACTTTTCCTCGTTTGACTACAGGGCCTATAATGACAAGTGATCAGCATGAACTTTTCAGTAAGTTCTTGAAATTGAAACCTCCAGTCTTCAAGGGTGATGAATCTGAGGATGCCTACGATTTTCTGGTTGACTGTCATGAGTTGCTACATAAAATGGGCATAGTGGAACGATTTGGCGTGGAGTTTGTAACCTATCAATTTCAGGGAAATGCCAAAATGTGGTGGCGGTCTCATGTTGAGTGTCAACCCGCACAGGCACCACCTATGACTTGGGCTTCGTTCTCTAACTTATTTATGGAGAAGTATATCCCCCGGACCTTGAGGGATAGGAGGAGAGATGAGTTCTTGAGCCTAGAGCAAGGCAGGATGTCGGTTACCGCGTATGAGGCTAAGTTTCGTGCATTATCTAGGTACGCCACCCAGCTTTGTTCCAGTCCACAAGAGCGGATTCACCGTTTTGTGAAGGGGTTGAGGTCAGATTTGCGGATTTCAGCCTTACAGGTAGCGGCTACAGCAAAATCCTTTCAGGAAGTGGTAGACTTCGTGATAGAGGTGGAGGGAGTGAAGCCAGATGACCTCACCATGGCATCGACATCTAAAAGATTTTGTAAGGGAGGTGAGTTTAATGGTTCTTACTCCAGAGGGCAGGGTTCAGGAGGTTACCCAGCCTGACCTATTCAGTCTTCACTGCAGACTGTAGTTGGGGGTCCACCGCAGATCGGTCAACATTTCTCTGAGTTTGGAGGTTATCCCCAGACTTCGTCATTCTCACAGAGACCGATGCTGGAATCCAGAGACTGTTATGGATATGGGGAGACTGGACACATTAAGAGGTATTGTCCAAAACAGAGTTACATACCTCCAATATTCAGAGGTAGAGGTGGTCATGGAAGAGGCCGTCATTCTGGAGGACGTGGTGGTCGAGGTAATGGTGGTCACCAAAACGGCCGGGGTGACGGGCAAACTGGAGCCACTCCAGCACAACATGGTAGGGGCAACGGGCAGACCGGCGATAGGGCCCATTGTTACGCTTTCCCCGGGCGATCTGAAGCGGAGACATCTGATGTTGTTATCACAGGTAATCTTTTGGTTTGTGATTGCATGGCTTCTGTATTATTTGATCCTGGCTCCACATTTTCATATGTATCTTCCTCATTTGCTACAGGTCTTAATTTAGATTGTGAATTACTTGACATGCCTATTCGTGTGTCTACTCCGGTGGGTGAGTCTCTGATAGTTGAAAAGGTATATAGGTCTTGTCTGGTGACTTTTGTGGGGAGCAATACTCATGTAGACTTGGTTATATTAGAAATGGTTGACTTCGATATAATTCTGGGTATGACTTGGCTTTCTCCAAATTTTGCAATATTACATTGTAATGCTAAAACTGTGACGTTGGCCAAGCCTGGGACAGATCCGTTAGTGTGGGAGGGTGACTACACTTCCACTCCAATTCGTATCATCTCCTTTCTTCGTGCTAAGAGAATGGTTAGTAAAGGGTGTTTATCTTTCTTGGCACACCTCAGAGATGACACTACCCAAGTACCTTCAATTGAGTCGGTTTCGGTAGTCCGTGAGTTTCTGGATGTGTTTCCTGCAGACCTTCCTGGTATGCCACCGGATAGAGATATTGACTTTTGCATTGATCTTGAACCGGGTACTCGTCCCATTTCCATACCCCCTTATAGAATGGCTCCCGCGGAGTTAAGGGAGTTAAAGGCTCAACTTCAAGAGTTGTTAAGCAAAGGCTTTATTAGACCAAGTGCATCCCCTTGGGGCGCTCCTGTATTGTTTGTGAAGAAGAAGGATGGGAGTTTTCGGATGTGCATAGACTACAGACAACTGAATAAGGTAACTGTTAAGAACAAGTATCCTCTTCCTCGCATTGATGATTTGTTCGATCAGTGACAAGGTGCTTGTACCTTCTCAAAAATTGATCTGAGATCTGGTTATCATCAATTGAAAATACGGGCAACGGATGTGCCCAAGACTGCTTTTCGGACCAGGTATGGGCATTATGAGTTCTTAGTAATGTCTTTTGGGCTTACGAATGCCCCTGCCGCTTTCATGAGCTTGATGAATGGGATCTTTAAGCCATATCTGGATCTCTTTGTCATCGTATTCATTGATGATATACTGGTATACTCAAAGAGCAAGAAGGAACATGAGAAGCACTTGAGAATTGTATTGGAAATGTTAAGGGAGAAAAAGCTATATGCCAAATTCTCCAAGTGTGAGTTTTGGCTAGATTCAGTGTCCTTCTTAGGACACGTAGTTTCTAAGGATGGAGTGATGGTGGATCCATCTAAGATTGAAGCAGTGAAGTTGGGAAAGACCCACTAATGTTACAGAGGTAAGGAGCTTTGTTGGTTTAGCTAGCTACTACCGTCGATTTGTCAAGGGATTTTCCTCTGTTGCTTCCCGCTTGACAAATTTGACTAAGCAAAGTGTTCCATTTGTATGGTCGGACGAGTGCAAAGAAAGCTTTCAGAAGCTCAAGACTTTGTTGACTACTGCACCAATTCTCACCTTGCCAGTGGAAGGTAAGAACTTCATTGTTTATTGTGATGCATCCTATTCTTGTTTGGGTGCAGTGCTAATGCAAGAGAAGAAGGTAATTGCTTATGCTTCGAGGCAATTAAAGGTGCATGAACGTAATTATCCGACCCATGATTTGGAGTTGGCTGCGGTAGTGTTTGCATTAAAGCAATGGAGACACTATCTATATGGGGTTAAGTGTGAAGTCTATACGGATCATCGTAGCCTACAATATGTTTTTACTCAGAAAGATTTGAACTTGAGACAGAGGAGATGGATGGAACTACTGAAGGATTACGATATCACTATCCTGTATCATCCGGGAAAAGCTAATGTTGTGGCAGATGCTTTAAGTAGAAGGGCAGGAAGCATGGGAAGTCTAGCTCACTTACAAGTTTTTAGACGCCCATTGGCTAGAGAGGTTCAGACGCTGGCTAATGACTTTATGAGGCTAGAAGTTTTTTGAGAAGGGAGGATTTTTGGCCTGTGTGGAGGCAAGATCTTCCTTTCTTGACAAGATTAAGGGAAAACAGTTCACTGATGAGAAATTGATCCAGATCCGAGATAAAGTGTTGCGAAGAGAGGCTAAATAAGCAAAAATCGATGAGGAAGGTGTTTTGAGAATTAAGGGAAGAGTATGTGTACCCCGCGTCGATGATTTGATTCACACTATTCTTATAGAGGCTCATAGTTCAAGGTATTCTATACATCCTGGTGCAACCAAGATGTATCGTGACCTAAAGCAACACTTTTGGTGGAGTAGAATGAAGCGTGACATTGTTGATTTTATTGCCAAATGTCCAAACTGTCAGCAAGTAAAATATGAACATCAGAGGCCCGGAGGAACACTTGAGAGAATGCCCATTCCTGAATGGAAGTGGGAAAGAATTGCAATGGATTTCGTGGTTGGTCTTCCAAGACAATGGGTAAGTATGACTCCATTTGGGTAATTGTTGATAGGTTAACTAAGTCTGCTCACTTCATTTCGGTCAAGGTGACTTACAATGCAGAGAAGTTAGCCAAACTTTACATCTCGGAAGTTGTTCGGTTGCATGGGGTTCCACTCTCCATCATATCAGATAGAGGTACGCAGTTTACTTCTAAGTTTTGGAAAACATTGCATGCGGAATTGGGTACTAGGTTGGACCTTAGTACTGCGTTCCATCCTCAGACCGATGGTCAGTCTGAGCGAACGATTCAACTGTTGGAGGATATGCTTCGTGCATGTGTGATAGAATTTGGTGGTCATTGGGATAACTTCCTACCCTTAGCAGAATTCTCATACAATAATAGTTATCACTCAAGTATTGGTATGGCCCCATTTGAGGCACTGTGTGGGAGGAGATGTAGGTCTCCCATTGGTTGGTTTGATGCATTTGAGGTTAGACCTTGGGGTACTGATCTTCTGAGGGAATCGTTAGATAAAGTGAAATGCATTCAAGAAAAGCTTTTAGCGGCTCAAAGTAGGCAGATGGAATATGCAGATCGGAAGGTTAGAGACTTGGAGTATATGGAAGGTGAGCAAGTTTTGCGGAAGGTTTCGCCTATGAAAGGGGTGATGCAGTTTGGTAAGCGAGGTAAGCTTAGTCCAAGGTATATTGGTCCATTTGAAGTTCTGAAGCGCGTGGGGGAGGTAGCTTATGAATTGGCCTTGCCCCCAGGACTGTCAGGAGTACATCCGTTATTTCATGTGTCTATGTTGAAAAGATACCATGGGGATGGAAACTACAATATTCGTTGGGATTCGGTTCTGCTTGATGAAAATTTGTCTTATGAGGAGGAGCCTGTTGCTATTTTAGATAGAGAAGTCCGAAAGTTGAGGTCAAGAGAAATTGCATCCATCAAGGTTCAATGGATGAATCGGCCGGTTGAAGAATCCACTTGGAAGAAGGAGGCTGATATGCGAATGATATGTGTTGGGTAGTATTGTAAAGTCTTCTGTATGCTTAATTGTGTGCTTGCATGATATGATATTGTAATTGTAATGGATTGAGAAGATGAGGCTATGAATCTTGAATCTTAATTTTACTTTGTTAATGATGATGCCTTGGTATAAAAGAAGGCTTGATGAACTAAGATAATGAGATTAGAGGATCGGGTGTCACGTTCCGACACCAGGATAGTATATGGATCGGATTGTCACATTCCGACACCAGGATAGTATATGGATCGGAGTGTCACGTTCTGACACCAGGATAGTATATGGATCGGAGTGTCACGTTCCGACACCAGGATAGTATATGGATCGGAGTGTCACATTCCGACACCAGGATAGTATATGGATCGGAGTGTCACGTTCCGACACCAGGATAGTAAAGAGAATGAATCTTGAAATATGCTAATATACTCAATCTAAAGAACTGATTCCCAAATGAGTAGGGTGTGGAGGCTTGAGTCCTCATAAATGTGGTTGGTGTTATTGCAAATGATTCTTATGCGTGATGCTACCACCTGTTAAGTATTTAGTTGGTTTTATGTTATTATCTGACATATACTGTTTTCTATTTTGAGTTGGCCGATGATACCTACTCAGTACTTGTGTTTTGTACTGACCCCTACTTGTATGTTTTCTCTTTGTTAATTGTGGAGTGCAGCAAACGTACCGTCGTCTTCAACTCAACCGCAACTCTAGCCAGTTTTCATCACACCAGATTTCAGGGTGAGCTAATGCTTCTAGCTTGGACTGGATCTTCTTCTTCATGTCTTGATGCCTCGAAGTTCTGGCATAGACAAGCTGTTATTTATTTTTAGTTTTCTTAGATACTCTTAGCTTTAGTAATTTGAGGATAGATGTTCTTGTGGTGATGACTTCCATATTTTGGGGAATAATAAGTGTTTGTGTTTTTAGAAGTTATTAATTGATTTTGTTAATGAGTTTTAAGTCTTCCGCATTATATTCTGTTATTGATGGTTGAAATGTTGGGGTTTAGATTGTTGGTTCGCTCACATAGTAGGATAAGTGTGGGTGCCACTCGCGGTTCGATTTGGGTCGTGACAATGTGATTTAGTTGGTGAATATAGCGTTGGAATTAAGCTAAAACTAAACTAATTAGACTTAAAATATTGTTAAATTCTTTAAATAAGTTAATATTATTTAGTTGGTGAATATAGTTTTTGAATTATGTTAAAATTAAACTAATTACACTTAGAAATTTGTCGAATTCTTTAAATAAATTAATGTGATTTACTTGGTGAATATAGTGTTGGAATTAAGGTAAAACGAAACTAATTAGACTTAGAGAGATGTTATATTCTTTAAATGTGTTAGTGTAATTTAGTTGGTGAATATAGTGTTTGAATTAAGAAAAAACTAATCTAATTACACTTAGAAAGTTGGTAAGTTCTTTAAATAAGTTAATGCGATTTTATTGGTCAATATAGTTTGTAACAAATTTAAAATTAAACTAATTACACTCGGAAAGATGTTATCTTCTTTAAATAAGTTAATGTGATTTCATTGGTGAATATAGTGTTGGAATTAAGTTAAAATTAAAATAATTAAACTTTTAAAGATGTTAAGTTCTTCAAATAATTAAATGTGATTTAGTTGGTGAATATAGTGTTTGAATTAAGTTAAAACATCATGGGGAAAATTTAGTTGGGTAAACTTCAAATTATTATAAATCTTTGACAAAAATGAATTAGGCATTCCATGACATATCTAAAGATGATTATTGAATTAAATTTCAATAGCCACCGACCTTGCTAAAATCAGACGTCCAAGTAAAATTTTATGCCCATTTTAGTAAATACATAGCAAACAGACCCAACCTACAGACCCAAATGATGGACCTTCGATTTAAAAATCGACCATCAATTAAATGACAGCCCGTCACTCAAGTCATCGTTTTTTCTGACAGTAATTAACTCAAGGGTCTTTTAGTCTTTTCCCACTTTGTTAAAACCCTAAGATACATCATTTTGACCTTAAATCATCAAATTTTAGTCAGTTTAAAGTTAGTAACATAACTTAAACTTACCTACGTCAAATAATTAATCAACACATAGTAAATTAGAAGTAAGAAAGGAGAAAAATGTCGAGCACTAGTTTAAAAAGGCAGTGAGGTCCTAGCAGTTCCAATATTGAAATCTAAATACTTCTTCGTGAATTTCAACAATGGGTCTGTGGGATTTTGCTAGTGGGTTCCTTTCACCCATTGGGTTCCTGTATTTTAGTTAGATTATTGATTCCCATATCATGATAAGACCTAGCATTTCTAGAATTTCAACAAATCAAATTTTATAGTTACATGAATTAATTAGTTACATGTTCCAAATCAAATTTCCATGTTATTATTATGTTTATAGAGTGAATTTCAAAACCCTATCTATGTATTTCTTTAGTTCTTGAATTACACATGCTACGTCAGATATTTTAGTTACTTCCGATATACATTCCTCTGTTATAATGCTAAATTTCCAGATTAACTGTTGCATTCTATGTTTTCATATTCAGTTTTTAGCTATTCAATATTTATATAAAATAATAATTAGTTAATTACATAATTCATTGTGAGTAGCATTATTACAGAGTTGGACTACGGTTCAGCGTACCCAATAGTCCAAGAACTACTAACCAAGTAGGATGTAAGTCCCCTCTGTGGGCATTACCTCTCGCGGGACATATTGTCTCCTCTCAATGGGGCATATACATCAGACTCCACTTTTAGTTCAGTGGTTTTATTATCGGTTATTAGTTGCTCCCACATATCAGTCAGATTCCACTGCATAGACTATTTATCACTATACCCATTATTTAGTTTCAGCATGTTATAAATTTGCCATTGCATTCAGTTATCTCACCATTAAAAATATATATCATGTTCAAATTATATACTTGCTTTTGTTCTTGTTAAGTTATGTATTATTTCCGCTTTAATCTATCCCACATGTTTAGTACCTTCATGTATTGATAAATGTATGCGCTACATCTTCTCGTTATATAGGTTCAGGTTTTTTGCATGCGGATCGCGCTTAGATCGATTTCGATCTCCATTTCAGTAGATTTAGTGGTGAGTCCTCATTCTCCAAGGACAATAGTTATGAGTTTCTTCTCAGTCTTTTAGTCATATAGTTTCAGATTATGCTAGATTTAGTTGTGGCTTGTCCCAACATTTCTAGTAAGTTAGAGACTTATTTTAGAGGGTTAGTGTTAAGTTAATAGTTCTTTTGTATTAAACACGTAAGTATTTCAAACATCTAAGTTATAGAATATAGGTATTCCTCATCTTTTAAGTTTAAATTATGATATAGTTTCCACATTAAGTTTGTTATCTTTAGGATTCTCATGATCATGCAGGCAGGGATATCTTGGGATCACTTGTGGTCCTAGGTTTTGTGTCCGCGTCTCGGGGGTAGCTCGGGGTGTGAAAAAACATGGTATCAAAGCACTAGGTTTAAGAGTCCTATGATGTCTGAAAGGCTGCACTAGGTAGAGTCATTTTAACGGGTGTGAAGTGCACCACATCTAATGAGAGAGAGGCCACAAAGTGTTTTAGGAAAACTTCACTTTATTATTACTCTTATTGTGCAAAATGTATGATCTTATTCCACTACAACTTAACATTCTACATTTCTATAACGACCCTAAAAATGTATATGATAAGTAATGTCTAATGTGACTCAAATGCCTACCATTAAACCGGGTTCAGGCAGATTGATGCGCATAGAACCACGCCTCTGAACCCTTGAAACAGCCAATACAACTAACTTAGGGAGTTATTGGAGCTACTAAAGGTTGGGTCCAGACATGTAGTGATCCCTAATATTAAGATTTACCCGGATGAGTGCTTACCGCACTTAAAAAGAGGAAAATCTTAAGTTTTGAAGGTCTAGGGGTAAAATGGTCTTTTACCAGGCTAAGGGTAATATCGTATTTACACTAAATATATATATGTTATTATTAAATTAATAAGGTGGAGAGTTATTTTGGGGAGAGAGTGCCGAAAATGGGCTCTAAGAGTAAAATCTTGCTTTACCCGGAGTCGAACCTAGGAGGAAGCACTGAATTAAATTGTTTTTATTTAACTGGGTAAATTAATGTAATTAATTAATATTATTTAATTAATTTCTGATTAAAAATAAGGGGAAATAAGATTTGTAGTTATTAATTATTACTTATTAAAATAAAATGAGTAAGTCTTGCCAACTATCTTAGTTTTAAGGCGCACTATCTCACTTAAACTCTATCACACGACTAAACCTCTCTGTCTCTCTTATTTTTTGATTCCTTTGATGCAAAAACAAAACAAAAAACATTACAAAACAATCAAAAGTTCTCTTCACTCAAAGAACTTACAAAAAAAATATAAACACGCAAGTTAACTTAAGAAACGAAAATTGTACATCATCTTCTCGACACGATCGTTTTGAAGGTTTAGTGGAGGATTTGGGTAGAAATTTGAAGGTGTGGAAAGCTAAAATTAGGTATGGGTTTTGCCTCTTTGAATCCTCTCTTCAAGAGAAATTTCTTTATACAAAATTCAACGTATGCAACAAGAATTGTCCCCTTTATTGTCAAAATCCTTGTCCCTAGTCTTTTTTTGATTTCAATCTAAATTAGGCTACAAATAATGTTGTTAGTATGGTTGATGGTATCTAAGTGTGAAACATGATGTTTTTTGTAATTTTGGGTTTGGAAATAGTAAGCATGTTCAATGATGTCAACCGAAAATGATGTGGTTCAATGTGTAAAATGTTTGTTGTTGTTCTCCGTTTTGATGTCTTAAAATGGCTTGTTTGATGATTGGAATTATTGTGCTTAAGGTTTGTAAATTGTGATGTTTAAGTCAAGTGTAAGGTGGCTGATCTAAAGTAGAAATATCTAAGCTAAAACAACAATGAATCTACCCCCTAAAAACACGTTACAAAAATTGTGAAAATTCCACAAAACGAACGTATGAATATTGTTAAATAAAGGCTAGAAAATTTAATAAAATTTCCAACACTTGGTGATGGAGTTTTTTGAAAGAATACTTGAAATTGAGAAGTTTAAAAATAAATTTAAAACATGTGAGGTTAGTGTGGATTGAACCCAAGACCTAACAACATGAAAGCCAAAAAAAAAGAGAGGTGTGGGATTTGAACCCACAACCTCTTGGCAAAACAAGAGAGAAAAAGGGAAATTTTAAATTAATAAATATAATGGGAAAAGTGGAAATAGAACACACCACCTCTTGTCTTAAGGAGGAGACAACAAGTGAAATTTAATATATATATATATATATATATAAATATACATAATAATGAGAAGAGTGGGATTCGAACCCACCTCCTCTTGGCCAACATGGTAAAAACATACAAAAAAAAGAAATAAATGAATGTTCCTATGGGGGTTCGATCCTGGATCCCCTAATGCTTAAACGCCTAAGGTTAAGTGAGGGGAGGGAAAAAGAAAAGAAAAAAATGTTAGTGAGGAAATTCAAAATCTGGTTCCTCAAGCCGAAATATAAATCCAAAATTAGGCAAAACAAAATTAACTAAGTGTTGTCCAAGGGATTCAAAGTTGGATTCCCTTTACAAATTTTGTATGGACATATAAGTCATACATATGAAAATACTAAATGAATTCTGCCTCTAAAACTCAAAATCAATATCTCGGTATATCTACAACATGCATAAGTCTATTACCACATAATTTTGGTAAACATGAATCACTTAGACAAACTATAAATGAAGCCTGATGGCTCGTATGTGTTGACTCATATGTCTAGCATAAGTTTAAAAGTAAGTGAACCTATGATGTATGTGATGAAATGATATAAAACCTAAAAGGGGTTAAGTAAGAGATTGAAACACAGTAAATGGCCAAGTGCATTGGCATATGATAAAATTAATATTCATGAAAATGGGTGATTAATTATGAAAAGAAAATGTGCTAAAGTTAATTAATGTGATGACAACATGATAAGAGTCTAATGTGAAACATGAGAGCAATATCAAATGAGCCTAAGTAAATGTTACAAACACGTACTCACCTATGAGAGTGTAAAGTTATTGAAGAGACCAGTCTCTATGAACACTCTAATGAAAGTATTTAAGTTAATACATACTAAATACTATTGAGGAGATGATAAATAATCTAATGAGCTATGATGTCCTCATTATAGAATCCGTCCTCCATGATGTATGAATTGAATGTAACGTAACTTTATATAGAGCACAGATAGGCTAGCTATGAGCGGCGATGCCTTCTTTCAGGAAGGGCGGAGGTTCACATAATTCTCATGAGATGAGACTGTCTGGCATGCGGGGTATGGGTCTCCTTAAATCTCCTTGTCTTCGAACCTATACTTCGAATATAAGGTTCTAGCGGGGTTAATTTCTGATGTACGCTAGAAAGTCTTAGGTCTCTTTGGCCGGTGATTTTTACCTCTTTTCGGTGTGGGGGAGACACTGGATCTCATGATTCTAATACGATCTATGTCGGTTAAAGTTAAAGTTCCTAAAGAATGAATGAGGTCAGCCTCAAATGATGCACATAATGAAATCAACGATACAAAAGGTGTAACGATAAAATAATCAAGAGGTGAGATAGACTTAAGTAATGACGTTAGGTTATTCTTGGTCAATGCACAACAAACAGGATGAGAGTCTTAAACTTCATCATAGGTATGTATGGTGATTGCACTAGTATATGGAAGAATGAAAAAAGTACGTATGAATGAATAATGCAGACTTTGGGTTTTCTAAAGAAGGTTCCCTAGTTGAGGTCCCATATGTTGAGCTCTCATTTTGGGAAGTGCTAACGTCAACTCCATGATACCAAGGTCTCATGGCATAGGAAAGAATGATATGAAGTACTTGATATGATATGTGAAATATGTTATGTGTTGTTTGCAAAATGAAAAGTCTGATGATTCATGTTAATCTCATGGCATGACATTCAAAATAAAAATTTAGCAGGTACATTGATTTTCCTAATGCAAATTTTGCAAGTCCAATGACTTGACTTTCCATAAATCATGTTATTAGGAAACAACTATTATTTCTCATGCATGTCCTTTGTGTGTGCTTGTATATACCCATACTTAGTACAAGTGTGTGCTAATTCCATACAAATATATATTTTAGGTCCAGGCACAGGTGGAAATTATATCGTACGGTACAATGTTACAACTATCCAGACGTGGAGCTTTAATCTGAACTTGGTAGGCCCTTATGGTTTCGAGGCTGTCTACTTTTAATATCTAGCTTAGACGTAGGCCTTAGCTAGTAAAGAATGTTACAATAGTGTTTTATTTTCCACTTCATTTTAGAATTTGTATTGGTGCCGTTCTGGCATGTACAATTAATGCAGCTATGAACTCTTTCTTTCATTTGATGATCTTATTGTCAGATGATTGATTGTGAACATTTATGAGTTTAAGTA
Organism: Solanum peruvianum; assembly: GCA_027705065.1. Taxonomy (NCBI): domain Eukaryota; kingdom Viridiplantae; phylum Streptophyta; class Magnoliopsida; order Solanales; family Solanaceae; genus Solanum; species Solanum peruvianum. Next base: position 13,409,967 of record JAKWJD010001757.1, on the reverse strand, counting down.
GAATGTTTTATATGAATGCTAAATAACAAAAAAGTTCATATTTTCCGGGGAAAAATTAGCCTAGATGAAGTAAAGATGACGTATGTAGGCTTGCTTGCGACCTCTGAGAGATCAACAATGTTAGTCTCGTCTGGGGACAAATTCAGATCATGTCTCCACGTACAGATAACGCTAGGAATGTGATTTCCAGGACTCCAAACACAACTCTTCCAGTCCCAGATCAGGAAGTCTCAAATTTGAAGTTCAGAAATACTATACAGATGTTGGCTGAGTGTATGACCAACTAAAACAATCGGGTTCGTGCACCCTTGAATGCAAATGGTGGATCAACAGCACTAAGGGTTTGTGACTTTGTTTGGATTAATACGCTTGAGTTTTTAGCATAACAGATTAATGACGACCCTTAAAATTTCTTGGATGAGGTCAAGAAGATCTTTGAGGTAATACAAGTTATTGGGAATGATCTGGTTGAGTTCGAACCGTACCAGTTGAAGGATGTTGCTCATATATCCTACACTAAGTGGATGGAAAATAGGGGTACAAATGCAGTTCATATTACTTATGATTGCATTAATGAGACCTCTCTTGACAGATTTTTACCAATATAATTGAGCGAAACAAAGGATCAGGAATTAATGAACTTGAGGCAGCGAAACATGACTGTCCAAGAGTATGGGCTCAAGTTAAACCAACTCTCAAGGTATGCTCCTCACATGGTTGCGGACTCCATGGCTCAGATGAATAAGTTCTTGTATGGAGTGTAAGATTTGGTGAAACTTGAGTGCATGAGTTCTATGTTACTTGGAGATATGAACATCTCTAGGCTTATACCTCATGAACAACAGGTTGAGGGTGATAAGCTTAGGGAGTAGGCTAAAGTGAATAAGAAGGCTAGGACTTGGAACTATGACCATTCTCAGCAGAAATCGGGTGGTGGAAATCGCTTTCAAAGCTAGCAAATGTTTCAACTTCAGCCCTTTCGTCAGCTAGTGTTCGATCCTCTAATACTACGTATGACCAGAAAGTTAAAGCACCAGGCTCTAAGTATTAGGGAAGTGTTTCAGGCATCAAGACTTTCCGGACTTTCCCTACGTGTTGTAATAACAATCCAGGTGAGTGTCTCGAAGAAAAAAAATGATGTTTTGGTGTGGTATGTGTTGTCACAAGCTGAGGGATTGTCCTTCCAGATACGGTCAAGGTGGTGGTAATGGTAGAGTTAAGCATACCTTTTCATTAGCGCCAACAAGTCATCATCTGAACAGGGTAACTCCTCTGGTACAGATGGCGATCAGCACCAATAAATGTTTCATCCTCTTCTGGCTCGATAGGATCAGGAAGGTTCTCCTAATGTAGTCATTGGTACGTTACGAGTCTTTGACCTTGATTTTATGCCTTGTTAGACCCGGGGCTACTCTTTCCTTTATAACTCATTACATAGCAGTCTAACTAAGTGTTAGTCCAAAAATATTCTCAGAACCTTTCTCAGTCTCTCCTCTTGTCGGTGACCCAATTATTGCTATATTGGTATACAGAAATTGCCCTATTACAATATCTCAGAAAGTTACCTCAATAGATCTTGTAGAGTAAGAAATGGTAGACTTTGATGTCATTCTAGGCATGGATTGGTTAGATTCTTGTTATGCCTCAATTGATTGTAGAACTAGGATTGTTTATTTTTATTTTCCAAATGAACCAATATTAGAGTGGAAGGGTAGTAGCTTAGCGCCTATAGGTCGATTCATTTCTTACCTAAAGGCTAGAAAGATGATATATAACGGTTATGTCTATCATCTAGTTTGTGTTAATGATTCTAACCCTGAAACCCACACTCTTGAGTCAACTCCAGTAGTCTGTGAGTTTCCAGCAGTATTTCTAGAAGATATTCTAAGAGTCCCCCCCGAAAGGGAAATCGACTTTGGCATTGATCTCCTTGCAGATACCAAACCTATTTCTATTCCTCCTTGCAAAATGGATCCAGCAGAGCTTAAATTATTGAAGAAGCAGTTGAAAGACCTTCTAGATAAGGGCTTCGTTAAACTTACTATTTCACGATGGGGTGCACTAGTGTTGTTCGTAAAGAAGAAAGAAATTTTCTCAGAATGTCATAATCAACAATAAGTATCCCATACCCAAGATTGATGACTTCTTTAACCGAAAACATTCTTCAGTAGTGGATGTGGTCATTCCGAAAACATTGTTCAGTAGTCGATGTGGTCATTATGAATTTGTAGTTATGCCATTTGGACTAACCAATTCTCCTGCAACTTTCATGGATTTGATGATCCCAGTGTTCAAACTGTACTTCGACTTGTTTGTTATCATATTTATTTATGATATCCTCATTTACTCTAGCAATGAGGAAGAACATACTAGTCATTTGATAAATGTTCTACAGACTCTCAAGGATCTCCAATTATTCGCTAAGTTTAGCAAAAGTGAGTTCTGGTTGCAATCCGTTTCTTTACTTGGTAATATTGTATATAGCAAAGGTATTTGAGTAGATTCACATAAGATAGAAGCAGTGAAAAAATGGACCAGACCTACCTCTACTACAGATATCAAAAGTTTCTTAGGTCTAGAAGGTTATTATAGAAGGTAGAATCATTATCATCCATAGTCTCACTATTGACTAGGTTTAATCACAAGATAGTCAAGTTCCAATGGTCAAATAATTGTGAGAAAAGGTTTGCATAATTGAAAATAAGATTGACTACAACACATGTCTTGACTTTACCCAAGGGTTTAGATGGTTATGTGATCTATTTGATGCATCTAAAGTTAGCCTAGGTTGTGTGTTGATGCAGCGAGATAAGGTTGTAGCTTATGCTTGTACTCAATTTAAGGTGCATAAAAAGAACTATCCAACTCATGACCTCGATCTTGCAGCAGTGGTGTTTGCACTCATTATATGGATACACTACTTGTATGGTGTTCATGTAGGCGTGTTCACGGATAATAACAGCCTTCAGTATGTCTTTTCCCAGAAATAATTGAATTTTCGCCAAAGGAGATGGCTTGAGTTCCTTAAGGAATATGATATGAGTGTGCATTATCATCCCAGTAAGGTTAATGTAGTAGAAGATGCTCTTAGCAGATTATCTATGGGTAGTGTAGCCCAGGTTGAGGATGAAAGGAAGAGATAATGAAGGATGTTCACAGGCTTGCTTGCTTGGGAGTTTGCCTTGTGAACATATCAGCCAATGGTGTAAAAGTTCAAAATGGGGCAGAATCTTCTTTGGTAGTGGAGGTTAAGGAAAAGCAAGACAGTGATCCAATCTTGCTTGAACTTAAGGGTGCATTCCACAATCAATGATTGGAGGTTTTTTCCCAAGGGGGAGACGGTGTACTCCGTTACAAGCATAAATTGTTTTTTCTTGATGTGGGTAAGTTGAGAAATAATATCCTTGAAAAAATCCCATAACTCCAGGTATTTTATTCATCCAAGTTCCACTATGATGTACCGCGATCTACGGGAAGTCTATTGGTGGAATGGCATGAAGAGGGAATTACCAGATTTTGTGAGTAAGTTCCCAAATTTCCAGCAAGTCAAAGTAGAACATAAGAAACCAATAGTATGACTCAAGAGATCGATATTCCTACTTGGAAGTGGGAAATGATCATTATGGATTTCATCATACGGTTACCTCGTATTCGTAGGCAGCATGACTTTATTTGGGTGATAGTTGATAGTATAACTAATTCTTCTCGCTTTATAGCAGTCAAGACTACAAATTCGTCAGAGGACTATCGAAGATTTACAGTAATGAATGTGAGGTTTCATGGGGTCCCTTTGTCTATCATCTCATATAGAGGTCCTCGGTTACCTGTCATTTCTGGAAGTCATTTCACAACAGTCTTGGTACTCAAGTTAAACTTAGGACAACATTTAATCCACAGACGGATAGACAGATAGAGCATACCAATCATACCTTAGAGAATTTGTTTAAAGCTCGTGTTATAAATTTCATGGGTAATTTGGATGATCACATTCCTCTGATTGAGGTCTCCTACAACAATAGCTACCTTTACAACATTCAATGGCCCATTATAAAGCTTTCTATGGGCGTAGATGTGGATCTCAAGTTGGTTAGTTTGAAGTAGGTAAAGCAGCTTTGATAGGGCCAGATTCAGTCTTTATGCTATGGAGAAAGTACAACTCTTTAGATATAGACTTGAGACATCCAAAAGTTGTTAGAAATCTTATACAGATGTAAGGAGAAGGGAAACTGGAGTTCCAAGTTAATGATTAGGTTTTCCTTAAAGTATCACCTATTAATGGAGTGATGAGATTTGGAAAGAAATAAAAACTCAGTCTTAGATATGTTGTCCCTTACATGATCTTGAAAGGATTGTCAAGGTGGCATATAAGTTAGATTTGGCAGTAGAACTAGCAGTAGTAAATCTAGTCTTCCATATCTCGTTCATGAAGAAGTGTGTGGGTGACTAGCCTCTATAGTTCCATTATAGGGCGTGGCAGTGAAATATATTCTTTCTTATGAGGATGTAACAGCTGAGATTCTTGACCGTCACGTTAGAAGGTTGAGAAAAAAAGAAGTCGCTTTAGTCAAGGTTATGTGTAGGAGTATGTCCGTAGAGGGAGATACTTCAGAAGCAGAAGCAGCCATGAAAGTCAAGTATCCTCAACTCATTCTTTATGATTCCACTCCAACATGAGGTAATATTTTTTCTTTGGTCTTTCAATCATTGGTGTGTGAATTCAGTCATAGAATCATGTACCCTCAGTTTGTACTTGTATTTTCAGTGTAATTTTATGTTCTCAAAACTCAATTCTCATTGTTTAGTAGTAGCGGATTGCAGCTCTCTTCCTCTATTTAAGCTATTTTAGTCTTCATTCGAGGACGAATGCTCCCAAGGGAGAGATAATGTAACAGCTCGTATATAGAATAGACCAAAAATTAGCTTTTCAGAAATTTGCAGGTGCAATCGACGGTTACCATCGACGGACACTATCCTGACCTACTGCCCGTGCTGCACATCCATTGATTGTAACTGAAACTCTCCCAAGGTGCAGCCCAAAAAATTTGACTAAGTCTAAAACAACAAAAGGACCTATGGTCCGTAGTCTGTGTCCATCGATCAACACCGTATTTACCCACTCTCTGACACGAACCATGATTGACGAGCACAGACTGTCGTTCGATCTACAAACCTTAGGTATGACTGTAGGTTAAAGGTAGCAGAGATTCAGGAAGAAATGGAGTTGGGTAAACTTCAAATGATCATACCTTTTTGCGCAAAATTAATTAGGTGTAACATGACATAAAAAAATATTGATAATTTAATTAGCTTTCCATAGCCACCGACTATGCTAAATTCAAACAACCGAGTAAAAAGTTATGCCCATTTTAATAAAGGCTAGTCAAATAGACACAACACTACACCATTTTAGGTTTACGGCAACACTAAATTTGGACAACGCTTATAAAGTGTTGCCTAAAATACTTTTGGGACCACTTTTCAAGTGTAGCCAAAGATTTTGACTTTTAGCTACACTAATTTTAGCAACACATCTAAAGTGTACTCTTCAATGGGATAACCTACACTTTATAAGTGTTGTTATAGTTGGCAACAACTATTTACATGAATGGCCACAATTTTAAAGTGTGTTATTTTTATAATTGTAAATACAACACATTAAAAATGTGGCCTTAGTGTTTTCACCAAAATTTTATTTCCCTCCAACATTTTAACATTAAAATTTCATCTCCCTCCCATTTTTATTTGGCCAAAAAAACAAAACATTAAAGAAAAATTAAAAGGAATAAAACATTAAAAAAATAAGAAAAGGCCACATTTCCTAAAACTTCAGCTGAAGAACACCATTCGCCTGAAATGAAGAAGGATCGAAGAACGGAAGAAATCAGCTATTGTTCAAGATTAGAGTACACCATTCGTCACATTTCTGTTAAACTTCAACTGAAGAACACCATTTTCAGCTGAAAAATCAAAGAGCACTACAATTTCTCTGAATATAAACTGAAGAAGACGATTTTCCTCTCAGCTTCGATGTTCAAGATTGGAGAGCTGAAGAAGATGATTTTCTTCAAAGATATCATGGTAAACTACTGTTCCATCAGATTTCCTTTTGAAAATTGAATGAAAATGCTTCACAAATCAACATGCCTCATGTCTTACAGCTTTAGGTTTTTGGAATAGAGTTTATCAGGTAAGAGATTTTATGTAACGACCTATTTAGTCGTTTTGAGCAGCAGATTTTATTTCTGGAAAAACTATCTGAGTCGACGGAACCCACGACGGACCGTCATGTGCACGACGGACCGTCGAGGGTGTCTCGTTCCAAAACACTTAGAATTCTGAAATTTGGGTACTGAAATCGACTCTCTAAACTTCGTGACGGAATGGCAGGACGGACCGTTGTGGGCACGACGGACCGTCACACATCTTCTACAGAAATTAAGTCTCTGAACTTTGTGACGGACCTGCAGGACGGACCGTCGTGGGAACGACGGACCGTCACAGACTCTTCAAGGAAATTGAGTCTCTGAACTTTGCGACGGACCTGCAGGATGGACCGTCACAGCCATGACGGACCGTCACAGGTTGCGTAATCCCAGGCTGGGTCGGATTTCTGGTTAAGTTTTAAAGGGGCGTTTTGGACTATTCCTGCTTATAATTAAAAAGTTAGTGGTTTAATATTAATAACTCAATTTCTTGGGGGTTAAAAGAGATAACCTTGAGTTAATTAGTGGGTTAATTCCTCATCTTTTATACTTAATTATATGCTAATTAGGGTAAAAGAAAGAGGGTTTGAATAAGAAAAATAGAAAGAATAAAGAGAGGGAAAGAGAAACGATCGAGAGAGGAGAAACGAAGAGGAAACAGCTTTGGGAAATTTGCTTGCTTAATCACTAATCTTCGGTGGAGGTAGTTATGGTTTTGATACTATTCGTAGTAAACTCTTAATAGCGAATGATATGTATTGGTAGTATTGTAAACCCTTCTATATGCTTAATTGTATGCTTGCATGAATGTGATTATATAATTGTGATAAAATAAGCATGATGAAGCTATTGAATCCTAAATCTTGAAGAAACCCTAATCTACTTTGTTAATGATGATGCCTTGGTATAAAAGAAGGTTTGATGAACTAAAGTAATGAGATTGATGATGCCTTGGTATAAGAGAAGGCTTGATGAATTGATAGAATGAGATTAGTGGATCGGAGTGTCACGTTCCGACACATAGTATTAGGGGATCGGGTGTCACGAACCGACACGTAGAATTAGGGGATCAGAGTGTCACGTTCCGATACATAGTATTAGGGGATCGGGTGTCACGAACCGACACGTAGAATTAGGGGATCAGAGTGTCACGTTCCGACACATAGTATTAAGGGATCGGGTGTCACGAACCGACACGTAGAATTAGGGGATCGGAGTGTCACGTTCCGACACATAGAAGTAGGGGATCGGAGTGTCACGTACCGACACATAGTAGTAGGGGATCGGAGTGTCACGTACCGACACAAGAGGAATAAAGATAATGAATCTTGAAAGATGTTAAATATACTCAATTTAATGAACCTAATTCCCAAATGAGTATGGTATTGAGGCTTCATCCTCATGGATGAACTTGGTGGTACTTATTGATGATTATAGTACTTGTTGTTTCATGTTGAGTATTGTAGTTGATTTATGATATTAACTGATATATACTGTTTTCTATTTTGAGTTGGCCGATGATACCTACTCAGTACTTGTGTTTTGTACTGACCCCTACTTGTATGTTTCTTTCTTTGTATTTGTGGAGTGCAGCAAACGTACCGTCGTCTTCAACTCAACCGCAACTCTAGCCAATCTTCATTACACCGGAATTCAGGGTGAGCTGATGCTTCTAGCTTGGACTGGATCTTCTTCTTCAAGTCTTGATGCCTCGAGATTCCGGCATGGACTAGATTTTTACTTATTTTAGCGTTCTTAGATACTCTTAGTTTTAGTATTGAGGATAGATGTTCTTGTGATGATGACTTCCAGATTTTGGGGATAATAATAGTTATTGAATTTTTAGAAGTTATTGAATTGATTTTCATTAATGAGTTTAAGTCTTCCGCATTGTATTTTGATATTATATTGAAATGTTGGGTTTTGTATTGGTTGGTTCGCTCACATAGGAGGGTAAGTGTGGGTGCCAGTCGCGGCTCGGTTTTGGGTCGTGACAAACTTGGTATTAGAGCATTAGGTTCGTTGGTCTCATCACACAAGAACGAGTCTAGTAGAGTCTTAAGGAACGGTAGGGGGACGCCTTTACTTTTCTTTGAGAGGCTATAAGACTTTAGGAAAATTCCATTCTTTCTTTCTTTCTTTCGTGCTATTAGTTGGATCCAATTGGTATCTAGGTGATACAAATTGGTATCTAGGTGATACAAATTGGTATCTGACCATCTTCACTCTATTTCGCAGATGGTTAGAACTAGAGCAACGACTGCGCCAACACTAACACCGGCAGGACAAGAAGCGTCTGAGCCAACCACTGGGGCTGTAGCTCGGAGAGGAACAGTGGCAAGAGGCCGTGGTAGAGGTCGTGGGAGGACATCCTCTAGAAGAAGAGGACAAGCACCTAGCCCAACTAGTACTAGGGCGGTGACTCCTCCACCGACCGAGGAAGTGGTAGGAGAGGGTGAAGAAGGGGAGAATGAACAAGTGCAGAACGAGGAATTGCCACCCCAACCTACCCCAGAGCTGATCAATCAGGTTCTTGCTTATCTTAGCGGGTTATCTGATCAGGGCCAGACACCTCCAGTGTTTTCTGCACCAGCACCTCAGGTTCCGGAGGTACAACATGCGGCTACTGTGGCTCCCCGCATGGATGCCTCATTGGAAATAGGCACGTTTCCTCGTCTGACTAAGGGCCTATAATGACAAATGATCAGCACGAACTTTTCAGTAAGTTTTTGAAATTGAAACCTCCAGTTTTCAAGGGTGCTGAATCTGAGGATGCCTACGATTTTCTGGTTGACTGTCATGAGCTACTCCACAAGATGGGTATAGTAGAACGGTTTGGTGTTGAGTTTGTGACTTATCAGTTTCAAGGGAACGCCAAAATGTGGTGGCGGTCACATGTTGAGTGTCAACCAACAGAGGCACCACCTATGACTTGGGCATCATTCTCTAGCTTGATTATGGAGAAGTATATCCCCCGGACTTTGAGGGATAGGAAAAGAGATGAGTTCTTGAGCCTAGAGCAAGGGAGGATGTCGGTTACTGCATATGAGGCTAAGTTTCGTGCATTATCCAGGTATGCCACCCAACTTTGTTTCAGTCCACAAGAGCGGATTCGCCGTTTTGTGAAGGGGTTGAGGTCAGAGTTGCGGATTTCAGCCTTACAGGTAGCGGCTACGGCAAAATCCTTTCAAGAAGTGGTAGACTTCGTGATAGAGGTGGAAGGAGTGAAGCTAGATGACTTCACCATGGCATCGACATCAAAAAGGTTTTGGAAGGGAGGTGAGTTTAATGGTTCTTACTCTAGAGGACAGGGTTTAGGAGGTTACTCAGTCCGACCAATTCAGTCTTCACTACAGACTGTAGTTGGGGGTCCACCTCAGACCGGTCAACACTTCTCCGAGAGACCTATGCTTGACTCCAGAGAGTGTTATGGATGTGGGGAGACGGGACATATTAGGAGGAATTGTCCAAAACAGAGTTATAGACCCCCAATAGCTAGAGGTAGAGGTGGTCATGGTAGAGGCCATTATTCTGGAGGATGTGGTGGCCGAGGTAACGGTGGTCACCAAAACGGCCGGGGTGATGGGCAAACTGGAGCCACTACAGCACAACATGGTAGGGGCAACGGACAGACAGGCGATAGGGCCCATTGTTACGCTTTCCCTGGGAGATCTGAAGCGGAGACGTCTGATGCTGTTATCACAGGTAATCTTTTGGTTTGTGATTGCATGGCTTCTGTATTATTTGATCCTGGCTCCACGTTTTCATATGTATCTTCCTCATTTGCTACTGGTCTTAATTTACCTTGTGAATTGCTTGACATACCTATTCGTGTGTCTACTCCGGTGGGTGAGTCTGTGATAGTTGAAAAAGTATTTAGGTCTTGCTTGGTGACTTTTGTAGGGAGCAACACTTATGTAAATTTGGTTATCTTAGAAATGGTTGACTTCGATGTAATTTTGGGTATGACTTGGCTTTCTCCAAATTTTGCAATCTTGGATTATAATGCTAAAACTGTGACGTTAGCCAAGCCTGGGACAGATCAGTTAGTGTGGGAGGGCGACTACACTTCCACTCCGGTTCGTATCATCTCCTTTCTTCGTGCCAAGAGAATGGTTAGTAAGGGGTGTTTAGCTTTCTTGGCACATCTCAGGAATGACACTACCCAAGTACCTTCAATTGAGTCGATTTCGGTAGTCCGTGAGTTTCTGGATGTGTTCCCTGCAGATCTTCCTGGTATGCCACCGGATAGAGATATTGATTTTTGCATTGATTTGGAACCGGGTACTCGCCTATTTCTATACCCCCTTATAGAATGGCTCCCGCGGAGTTAAGAGAGTTAAAGGCCCAACTTCAAGAGTTGTTGAGCAAAGGCTTCATTAGACCGAGTGCATCTCCTTGGGGTGCTCCGGTGTTATTTGTGAAGAAGAAGGATGGGAGTTTTTGGATGTGCATAGACTACCGGCAGTTGAACAAGGTAACTATTAAGAACAAGTATCCCATTCCTCGCATTGATGACTTGTTCGATCAGTTACAAGGTTCTTGTGTCTTCTCTAAAATTGACTTGAGATCTGGTTATCATCAATTGAAAATACGGGCAACGGATGTGCCAAAGACTGCTTTTCGAACCAGGTATGGGCATTACGAATTTGTAGTGATGTCTTTTGGTCTTACCAATGCCCCTGCTGCGTTCATGAGCTTGATGAACGGGATTTTTAAGTCATATCTGGATCTCTTTGTGATCGTATTCCTTGATGATATACTAATATACTCAAAGAGCAAGAAAGAACATGAGGAGCATTTGAGAATGGTGTTAGAGTTGTTGAGGAAGAAAAAGCTTTATGCCAAATTCTCCAAGTGTGAGTTTTGGCTAGATTCAGTGTCCTTCTTGGGACACGTGGTTTCTAAGGATGGAGTGATGGTGGATCCATCTAAGATTGAGACAGTGAATAATTGGGTAAGACCTACTAACGTGTCAGAAATAAGGAGCTTTGTTGGTTTAGCTAGCTACTACCGTCGATTTGTCAAGGGATTCTCTTCTATCGCTTCCCAATTAACGAACTTGACTAAGCAGAATTTCCATTTGTATGGTCGGATGAATGTGAGGAAAGCTTTCAGAAACTCAAGACCTTGTTGACTACTGTACCAATTCTTACCTTGCCAGTAGAGGGTAAGAACTTCATCGTTTATTGTGATGCATCCTATTCTGGTTTGGGTGCAGTGCTAATGCAAGAGAAGAATGTGATTGCTTATGCTTCGAGGCAATTAAAGGTGCATGAACGTAACTATTCGACCCATGATTTGGAGTTAGCCGCAGTAGTATTTGCACTAAAGCAATGGAGGCACTACTTTTATGGGGTTAAGTGTGAGGTCTATACGGACCATCGTAGCCTACAGTATATATTCACTCAGAAGGATTTGAATTTGAGACAGAGGAGATGGATGGAACTACTGAAGGACTACGATATCACTATTCTGTATCATCCGGGAAAGGCTAATGTTGTGGCAGACGCCTTAAGTAGAAAGGCAGGAAGCATGGGAAGTCTAGCTCATTTGCAAGTTTCTAGACGCCCGTTGGCTAGAGAAATCCAAAACTTGGCTAATGACTTTATGAGGCTAGAAGTAAATGAGAAGGGAGGATTTTTGGCTTGTGTGGAGGCGAGATCTTCTTTTCTTGACAAGATCAAGGGAAAACAGTTTGATGATGAGAAACTAAGTCGAATTTGGGATATGGTGTTGCGAGGAGAGGCCAAAGAAGCAATAATTGATGAGGAAGGTGTTTTGAGGATTAAGGGAAGGGTATGTGTGCCCCGTGTTGATGACTTGATCCATACTATTCTTACAGAGGCTCATAGTTCCAGATACTCTATACATCCTGGTGCAACCAAGATGTACCGTGACCTAAAGCAACACTTTTGGTGGAGTAGAATGAATCGCGACATTGTTGATTTTGTTGCCAAATGTCCAAATTGTCAACAAGTAAAGTATGAACACCAGAGGCTCGGAGGAACACTTCAGAGAATGCCCAATCCTGAATGGAAGTGGGAGAGAATCGCAATGGACTTTGTGGTTGGTCTTCCAAAGACAATGGGTAAGTATGACTCTATTTGGGTGATTGTTGATAGGTTAACTAAGTCTGCTCATTTCATTCCGGTCAATGTGACTTACAATGCAGAGAAGTTAGCCAAACTTTACATCTCGAAAGTTGTTCGATTGCATGGGGTTCCACTCTCCATCATCTCAGATAGAGGTACGCAGTTTACTTCTAAGTTTTGGAGAACATTGCATGCTGAATAAGGTACTAGGTTGGACCTTAGTACTGCATTTCACCCTCAGACCGATGGTCAGTCTGAGCGAACGATTCAAGTGTTGGAGGATATGCTTCGTGCATGTGTGATAGAATTTGGTGGTCATTGGGATAACTTCTTACCCTTAGCGGAGTTTTCATACAATAATAGCTATCACTCAAGTATTGATATGGCTCCATTCGAAGCATTGTATGGGAGGAGATGTAGGTCTCCTATTGGTTGGTTTGATGCATTTGAGATTAGACCTTGGGGTACTGACCTTTTGAGGGATTCAATAGAGAAGGTGAAATCTATTCAAGAAAAGCTTTTAGAGGCTCAAAGTAGGCAAAAGGAATATGCGGATCGAAAGGTTACAGACTTGGAGTTCATGGAGGGTGAACAAGTCTTGCTGAAGGTTTCACCCATGAAAGGGGTGATGCGGTTTGGTAAAAGAGGTAAGCTAAGCCCAAGGTATATTAGACCATTTGAAGTACTTAAGCGAGTAGGGGAGGTGGCTTATGAATTAGCCTTGCCTCCAGGACTGTCAGGAGTGCATCCGGTATTTCATGTGTCTATGTTGAAAAGATACCATGGGGATGGAAACTACATCATTCGTTGGGATTCGGTTCTGCTTGATGAGAATTTGTCTTATGAGGAGGAGCCTGTTGCCATTTTAGATAGATAAGTCCGCAAGTTGAGGTCGAGGGAGATTGCATCCATCAAAGTTCAATGGAAGAATCGACCAGTTGAAGAGGCCACTTGGGAGAAGGAGGCTGATATGCGAGAAAGATACCCACACCTGTTTACAGATTCAGGTACTCCTTTTCGCCCTTGTTTTTCTTCTTGTGATCGTTCGAGGACGAACGATGGGTAAATTGGTATCTATTGTAATGACCTGTTTAGTCGTTTTGAGCAGCAGATTTTATTTCTGGAAAAACTGTCTGAGTCGACGGAACCCACGACGGACCGTCATGTGCACGACGGACCGTCGAGGGTGTCTCATTCCAAAACACTTAGAATTCTGAAATTTGGGTACTGAAATCGACTCTCTGAACTTCGTGACGGAATGGTAGGACGGACCGTCGTGGGCACAACGGACCGTCACACATCTTCTACAGAAATTAAGTCTCTGAACTTTGTGACGGACCTGCAGGACGGACCGTCGTGGGAACGACGGACCGTCACACTCTTCAAGGAAATTGAGTCTCTGAACTTTGCGACAGACCTGCAGGACGGACCGTCACAGGTTGCGTAATCCCAGGCTGGGTCGGATTTCTGGTTAAGTTTTAAAGGGGCGTTTTGGACTATTCCTGCTTATAATTAAAAAGTTAGTGTTTAATATTAATAACTCAATTTCTTGGGGGTTAAAAGAGATAACCTTGAGTTAATTAGTGGGTTAATTCCTCATCTTTTATACTTAATTATATGCTAATTAGGGTAAAAGAAAGAGGGTTTGAATAAGAAAAATAGAAAGAACAAAGAGAGGGAAAGAGAAACGATCGAGAGAGGAGAAACGAAGAGGAAACAACTTTGGGGAATTTTCTTGCTTAATCACTAATCTTCGGTGGAGGTAGGTTATGGTTTTGATACTATTTGTAGTAAACTCTTAATAGCGAATGATATGTATTGGTAGTATTGTAAACCCTTCTATATGCTTAATTGTATGCTTACATGAATGTGATTATATAATTGTGATAAAATAAGCATGATGAAGCTATTGAATCCTAAATCTTGAAGAAACCCTAATCTACTTTGTTAATGATGATGCCTTGGTATAAAAGAAGGTTTGATGAACTAAAGTAATGAGATTGATGATGCCTTGATATAAGAGAAGGCTTGATGAATTGATAGAATGAGATTAGTGGATCAGAGTGTCACGTTCCGACACATAGTATTAGGGGATCGGGTGTCACGAACCGACACGTAGAATTAGGGGATCGGAGTGTCACGTTCCGACACATAGTATTAGGGGATCGGGTGTCACGAACCGACACGTAGAATTAGGGGATCAGAGTGTCACGTTCTGACACATAGTATTAAGGGATCGGGTGTCACGAACCGACACGTAGAATTAGGGGATCGGAGTGTCACGTTCCGACACATAGAAGTAGGGGATCGGAGTGTCACGTACTGACACATAGTAGTAGGAGATCGGAGTGTCACGTACCGACACAAGAGGAATAAAGATAATGAATCTTGAAAGATGTTAAATATACTCAATTTAATGAACCTAATTCCCAAATGAGTATGGTATTGAGGCTTCATCCTCATGGATGAACTTGGTGGTACTTATTGATGATTATAGTACTTGTTGTTGCTACATGTTGAGTATTGTAGTTGATTTATGATACTAACTGATCTATACTGTTTTCTATTTTGAGTTGGCCGATGATACCTACTCAGTACTTGTGTTTTGTACTGAACCCTACTTGTATGTTTCTTTCTTTGTATTTGTGGAGTGCAGCAAACGTACCGTCGTCTTCAACTCAACCGCAACTCTAGCCAGTCTTCATTACACCGGAATTCAGGGTGAGCTAATGCTTCTAGCTTGGACTGGATCTTCTTCTTCAAGTCTTGATGCCTCGAGATTCCGGCATGGACTATCTTTTTACTTATTTTAGCGTTCTTAGATACTCTTAGTTTTAGTAATTGAGGATAGATGTTCTTGTGATGATGACTTCCAGATTTTGGGGATAATAATAGTTATTGAATTTTTAGAAGTTATTGAATTGATTTTCATTAATGAGTTTAAGTCTTCCGCATTGTATTTTGATATTATATTGAAATGTTGGGTTTTGTATTGGTTGGTTCGCTCACATAGGAGGGTAAGTGTGGGTGCCAGTCGCGGCTCGGTTTTGGGTCGTGACATTTTACCTTCAAAATTCTAAATTATATCTTTAAGATTTTGATTTGCTTGTGTGTCAGTCAAAAATTAATGTTAGGGTTTTTATGTTCTTGTGTTGTTGATACGAATTTTGTTGATTTTGGGAGTTTAGTTTATAGTTGTATTACGTATAAATGAACAGATTATCTTTGACTCACTAGTTTTTGCTCTTTAATGTTGAATGTAGAAGCTAAAGATAAGTCGTCTTTATATGAAGAACTGAGTTGTAGCTAAGTCGTCTATCTTCGAAGAACTAAATTGTTGAAGCTGGCGATACCTACGATATTTTGTCCCTAATATAGAATTCGTCAAGTTTAAGTAGCTACTCTACATGAATTTGAAAAGTTTTTAATGTCACTGTTTTTTTAGTCTTCTTGAGTTCATAGTTGTGCTCACCTAAAGCTTGGTTTGTTCCTTTGTTAACCACATTGATTGTCTTTTAGCTATTTGCTTGTAAATTTTTTTTCCACTACATGCCTTGAAGTTTTAGAAGTCATTTTGTTGTTTCAGTAGTGCATTTTCAAGTGTACATTAGAAACTTTAGTTGTATATTTCTTATTGGTTTTGGGATCACCTCGTTGTATGAATTTGCTAAACTTTCTTCGTATTTTGATTTGCACTATATAGAAAATGAATCATATGCCTTAGAGATAAACGATATAGGATATATTTTTCAAGTCTAGAAGGGGTAGAGAGGGAACAGTAAGTTGTGAGAGTGTTTTACAACAGCTCAACATTAGAATTATGATTCTCATTTCATGTTACATTACTTGCTTCCAAAACAAATTAATAGCATTCTTACTGATCATGTGGCTATTCCTTTGATTCGTCTAAGGTCCTTCTTCCATCGTTTGTGCCAAAAAGTAATCTTATTTGAGGAACTGGATTGCTTAGAAGTAGAGATCATAGAAACAGTAAAGCAGTTGGAGGGAATTTTTCCTCATTCATTTTTTGATATCATGAATCATATGCCTATTCATTTAGTTTTGAAGTGAGATAAGTCGGCCTAGTGCAAAATCAATGGATGTATTCCACTGAAAGAGAAATAGATGCATTCAAATCATACATTCGCAATAGGCGTTTTCCAGAAGGTTTCATAGCAGAGACACGAGTGGGAATAGATTGCATGAATTTATTCTCAAAATATCTGCATCGGGGTGTGTATACCAGATTTATTAGAAGAGCGCGAAACAATGATGAATGTGACCCAAGTGGCGAAGAATCTGTGAGTTTGTTTTTAACAAAGAAGTTCTTTTAGGAGCAAAGAAAACTGATCCAATCATTTTAGATGACAAGTCACTAAGTCAGGCACATGCATACTTATTGGGAAATTGTGAGGATTTTCAAGAATATATTAGGTACATTAATTTGAATATAGTATTCTTTTTGTATAATTAATTTTTATCTTATTTGATTTATTACATTAACAAATATAGTATTTTGTAGAGAGCATGATCAAGAGGTTAATAATCAGTCACGGAGATCTAAATGGAGCAATGCCAAGAATCAGTGTCAAAACTTCTGTCAATGGTTTGAAACTGGTGCTTTGCAAGAGGATGTGCCTGATTTGATAAAACAATTGTCTAGAGGACTAAATTCTGTTGCAAAAAGATATTCTGGGTATCTCATAAATGGATATAGATTCCATGTTTGGCAGCGTGATGCAGGGGCTAAAACACAAAATAGTGGGCTTACACTAATTACCTCAAATACAACCTTTGCAAGCTCAAAGAATTAAAATCCGATTGCTGCAGATTAGACTTATTATGGTCGAATAGTTGATATTGTTGAATTAAACTATTACAGCCATTTTAAGGTTATTTTATTTAAGTGTGATTGGTATGAGGTTGAAAAAGAGGTTTATGGCCTTTTTATGTCTATTTTAACAAGAGATGCTCTCAGGAAGAGTCTTTGGTGCTTGCATCTCAAGTACACCAATGCTTCTATGTGCAAGATTCATATGATCAAGATAAACATTATGTTATGAAGACTATTCCAAGAGACTTGTTTAACATGGGTGATGAAGTTAAATCTAATCTCCCACAAAGTAATGAAAATGATCCATCTGAACATTCGAAGGGTCCATCTATACCAAAAGATAATGGTGAAGTACTCTTAACAAGGACTGATTTACCAGAAACAATCATTGATGTGCATGTGGAGGAATTTGTCAATTAACAACTTGAAGTCGAGTATGAAGAGGATTTTGAAGATGTGTTCGAAGATGAGTTTGAAGATGAGTCTGAAAATTAGTATGAAGATGAGTTTTCAGATGCGTTTGAAGAAGAGTCTGAAAATGAGTATGAAGATGAGTGTGATGATGAAGTCCTGTCTGAAGAAGACACACCATGAGTTTCAATATTGTTGTGATGATCATATAGTGCTCACTCATTGTTTTTGTAATATAATAGTTTTTTTTGGTAAAACAAATTAATATATCTAATATGTGGAATGTAATATTAGATCACTACAATGTTTAAGTATTCTGTTGGCTTTTTTCATGCGCCCAATTGTTGTTTTGTTAAGTAATTTATGTTGCCTTCTTATCTGATTATTATTTTATTGAGGAACCTATACTTCTAGCTGATTTTTGCTTTATTTGGTTGTTTGTTATGTATATAATTCCTGGTTTCATTTTATTATCAGGCGCGTGGCATTAGAGGCATTCAACTCTGTAGTTTGAGGTTGTCTTCTGGTTTGGTCGTTGTCCCGAGTTTGTCGCTCCGAGAGAGGCACAACTCTTTACCTTTTATTAATTTAAGTAATAAGAAGCTCTTCAGCTTTTAAATGTGGATACAGCCAACGACCTCTGTTGAGGGAAGAACCCCACCCAGGATTGGAAACATTGGGCATGTGACGCGAATAGCTAACAAACTTGTTCAACTAGGGAACAATAATAATGTCATACGGTCGCATCTGCAGTTAATTGAAATATCTTGTTTTATGTGTTATCAATTTTTTCTGTTTGGTCATGTAGTTCTTCCTATTTGAATCTGTCCTGTTTAACTGTGTTATTCAGCTACACAAGACACAAGGATGTTTGCACTTCGAGTACATGATTTTGCATTTGATAAATAGAGATTTCTTAAGGTTCATTTGGCAGTTGCTAATACTAATGTGTTCTGCATTTTCATCAAGTGGGGCAATCAGGGGAAGTAATGAGAAGCATGACACTATTGAATAGGGATAGAGGGAGTGAGAGTTTTCATAGGACACAAGTGATTTCTTTATGCATATTTCATTGGTCATCGCAGAAGTTGCACTTCTCATACTACCTGGTAGTGTAATAGATGTTCAATCAACTACTCCTCAATCCCTAACTAGTTGGGATTAATTATATGAATCCTCAGTATTCATTATGCTTTATTAGAGCCCATTTCATTCAAATATTAAGTTATGCCTTACATAAGAGTCACTAAATCCCACATGCACATTGTTATCTATGTCTATATGCAGACTAATGAGTCTTATGACAAATACCAAACTTAATTAATGTGTATCAACAATTAGCGTTTATTTCAGTTAGTTGATATTGCATATATAAATCTTTTATATGAGAGATCCTGACTCTTTGTGTATGATTTTAGGTCTACCTCCTCTTTTAGAACCTTTACTCATTATAGTGTTGCACCTAGATTGCTGTTCGTATGGAGGTTCACATATGACATAGTGCAAACCATCTTAGACAACTTTCTCTATTTTTATCCTCTTCATGGTATAAACCAAAAGGTATATAATTATCTTTAATACATGGTGATGAGATAATGGAACAGTGTGCACAGAAATTAGTTTGTTTGTTTCACTAAGTCTTAGTTGATACGATTTATGTTAGTTTCTTATCTGATTATTATTTATTTGAGGAACATTATTGATTGATGATTATGAGATTCTTAGTTGTTATGATCGATTAGATCTGTTTTATTAAAGTTAACCGAGTCTCATTTTAGTTTGTTCCAGTCATCTTCAAAAGAGTTGATCTGTCTGTGTTGGTGCAACAGTAAACTAAAACTGCCCTCTGTATCATGATGAAAATTTTTTTGATTAATTTTTTGACCCAAGCAACTTGTGCAGTAAAATTCGGTGTAATTTTTTACCCAAGTAGCTCCTCAATTGTATTATGCACACTGTTCCTCTTAAATTAAGGGTATTGACATAGTGGAACAATGTGCACATGTAAGTTAGATTATCACGGCTAAGGTTACTTATGATAATCGTTGTGCAAGTGAGTACTGAATTAATTTATGATTTTGTTACATTAGTGCCTGTAATTAACATGGATGGTCATGTCGTGCTCAAACTATTTTTCAGTTTAAACTATGAAAAAAATGGGAATGCAACTGTGGAGCTGTTAGGAGTCTTCATTCAACATTTAACCCCAATGTTGTGTAATGTCTGTATATTACAGAGAGGGGCCATCAGAAGCCTCTGACAAAGATTGTTGTGTTGATTATTTAATGTATGTGTATTTGACTTATTATGTGATTTAAGATGAGTTCTGTAATTACATTACTATTTTGTATAAGTTTTGCAATATTATACAGTACTTTAATGTATAAATTCAAAAAATACAGGAAATTTTGGATTATCTTGAAATTATAGAGATTCTGAAAATTTAGAAACTCAAATGTTGCAATATACTATAATAAGCTATCCATCTGTCAACCTTATATCAAAATTACATTGCTGCTACTTCTTTGAAGAATCTGGATGTTGATATGAAATACCGATCAAGTGCTGAATTGGCCATCAAATTCAAGATTAAGAGAGAACAACTTGCAAATGAACGCAATGATAAAACTAAGAAAGAGCAGGCACCAATACCACATAAAAGAAAGAATTCTGAGGATTTCATTCCACAACAAGGAAAGAGTAAATTGCTTGGGCACAAATCAGTCATTCAATCGTTTTCAAGGGAAGAGCTTAGAACCTCACGTATGATTGTAGGGAAAGGACAAACTAAACAGAGGTTTCAATTTGAAGAGTCCATTCAAGATAATGGAACTAAACTTCCTATGAATAACTCTAGGTTCCATACGTCCAAGAAAGATGTTACTGCTTCAGCACATGTGACTGGAACAACACTAGGTAATGGAGAAGCACAACATGATATTCTTGATCTACCAAATTGCAAACAGGTAAAAAGGAAACCGGTCATACCAGCTAGTACTCTTGATCAGTTTCTAAAAGATCAAGGGATACACAAAGATGATGAAACAAAACGTGACAACAACACAATAATTGATGTCGAATTTATGCATACTCTATTATTAATGAACATAACAAATGATTGGATGATCGTGTGGAACAAGAAGAATTCAGTAAAGATAAATGTGATGTGAAAGAGGAAATTGACATTGATTGTAGTACAAAAGGTATGTTTTAAACCTTGTATGATTTAGAACTCATTATACAAGAAATATCTTATTTCATGTCTTTTACATCAATCTAGAAATGGCGAAGCCAAAAAAAGTTTGAGGACATATAACATGTAAGGATATTCATGCAAGAAAATTGGAAGAAAGAAAGGAGGTAACATTTGATAAATGAAAAACGGTGGGATCAACCAATAAGATAGTGTCACAATTAAGCAACTTTATAGGAACAATTGCAAGGAATCCTAGATTCATCAGCTTGATGAATACTAGTTGGCATGTGGTGCCAAAAGATACTAAAAAGCGCATGTGGGAATACATCAATGTAAAAACAACCACTCTTGAGAATTCATATTTTATTATTTTTTTACTTACTGAAACTAAATATTTTTTTTTGCATAGTCCAAATTTCTACTTCCAGAAGAAGGAAAGAAGTGGGTGATGACTGGTCTTCGGATGCATGGAGGCGACACAAGCCAAATGTCCTGATGGCATTCCACATAATCAATTCCGCCAGTTGATCGAGTATTGGAAACACCCAATTGTTCAAGTAATGTTAAAATGGTGCATTTCCACTCATCGACTAATTCTGCATCATATCTATTGTTTTTATACATATAAATTCAATTATCTCTTAGTTTTTAACAATAGTCTATATGCGAGATGAATTCTCAAAATAGGAAAAACAAAAGTGGAGGCATCGAATGAGACCTATTAATTTTGCTAGAGTACGCGTGGCATTGTTAACACTTAGCTGACATTTCATACAAAATTTGATTTTCATTTTTTTACTTTATTAGAACTTACTGATTTTTTCAAATTTCTTTTGATATAATCTGTAGCGTGCAACCAAAGACAACAATGAAAAACCATCAAAGCCTGAAATATTTATCGCAACTTCTACCAAGACGGGATAGGAAATCCAGGCTGATACCCATGTTTCAATAGTAAGTGTTTCAAAGAGGATTATTAGTGAACTTTATTCAGACATAACATTTTATTTTGCGGGGAGTTTGACTACATTAAATTTTAATCATGTATGCCTTCTTCTTCTTCATCTTCTTGTGCAAGTTCGAGGAGATATCAATTATTTGTCGACATTGTTTGATTATTTTTTACGAAAAGTTTTCATAATGTTTTAATGCTTGATCGCTATCATAGGATTAGAAATGAAATAGTTCTTACAATTCACTATGGATGCCAATTTTTTTCAATAGGCTGAACTTCAAAATCGCCAAAATTCTGGGAAAACAGCTGATGATGCATTTAGGCAGTATTTGGAAAGGAGCAGCCTGGTGGAGTTAGGTGCTATGGTAGATCAGTGACAACAAGTTATTTGAAGAAAGATGAGGAAATTAACAATCTAAAACAAAAGCATGCCGATGAGATCACTTCTCTAAAGGAAGAATTGAGAGAAGAATTGCGACATTTATTCACTCAATTGCTGCAAAACAACCCTGGATTGAATTTTGCAAGATATACCAGGGTGTGTTGGATCTAACTTTGCTTCACCTATTGATGCATGTAGCGCACAAGCTGTAAGAGGCATAAATCTTCCATATTCTTCGGGGTCAGCTGAAGATTCGGTTCTTCAAAAGGTATTTTGTATTTCAAATTCTCTATTAATAGTGTCAATATTGTTTTTCTTCTAGTTTAGTTGGTGTTCTTGGTAATGAAATTCAAAACTTATTTTTACTTGTCTAAGTTTAGTCCACCATTTTATAACTATTAATAATGTTTTTGTTTTTGGTTTAAGCACTCGAATCGTTAGTTGAATAACAGTTCTTTTAGTATTGTGCAATTGAGGAGACTGTGGCTAACACATTTTGTTTTATGGAAAATGCCAATGGTGTTCAATTAAAAAATGATGACACTATTTTCTACCTTTAGCTTCTGAATCCAGCTCATTGTAACGGCAATTGTAGCTGGTCTTTTAATGGTCTGTATGCGCCTTTATGAATCTATTGATATTTTATTAATATTGGTGTGTGTTAGCTAGGTGGTTGTGGCTGTTAGTATTAATGTGGTGCAGCCTATGATTAAAATGTCTACATGCTAGACAATTTTAATTCTATTGTTATTAATATAGAGTTTAATGGTTTGCAAACCTTTACCTTTGTAGGGTAGAGAAACCATCTAGAGCTTGACCATTAATAGATGATCTTGTGGGTAGATTTATTATGTTTGATAGATCCTTAATGATTACTTGTTTAATCGACTCTCAGGTCGTTTGGTAGGTTGCATTAGAAGAAATAGTCTATGCATTATACATGATTATAAAGAAAGTTGATTTGTTTCTCCGCGATGAGGTTCTGGCTAAGTTAAACTACAGACAAGACAGAGAAAATTGGAGAGGAAAATCTGCAGGGGATTTTCTTGCTGCCTGGGCCTCTATTTTTTGTTCATTGTCTGTTAAATCTTTACCTTGTTTAAGACTTTGTTTGTGTCTTTTAAAAGCATTCCTTCTCTTCTTACTAAACATTTCTCCTTTCTGTATTTTTTGGTTTGTGTCTTTTTTGTTCACTGTCTGATGATCAACCTTGCCCTAGAGATGCAGTCTGATGATGTTGTGTCTTTTTCGTATGCACTAGAGATGCAGTCTGATGATTAATCTTGCCCTATGCTGCAGTTCTTTGAAAATATCATGTTCATGTTGTTATGTATTGATTTTTGTGCTCATTCTAAACTATGTTATGAACCTTGTTTCCAGTGGTCATCTCTGGTTTGTTTGAACTACTTTTGTGTAATATTTACATCAAAGTTTACAACAGAAGACTGCACAAATTAAACTTTTGAAGTTTAATTTTTGAGAGCCAACAACAGAAGACTGCACAAATGTTGTAGTCCTTATAATGTGTATGTTTTACATTGAAATTGTATTTAGATTTGAATTGGTTGTCTTACAGTGAATTCTCTCTGATTATGCACTTCCACAATTAATTCACAAACTTATAATTTTATCTTAAATGTGCAGGAAAATGAAGGTAATTTAATTTGAATTTGGCCAGAAGTAAAATCGATCTATTGTGGAAAAAGATGAAGAAATTTTTTTACTGCTGTCATATACGTTTCAATGACACTTTTGGGTTTTTGGAACTTGTTTATATTAGAGATCTTTAAGCAATCACTTTCTAAGTTTTGGTTGTACATGAAATATTTCTCGAAGTTTATTTGAAATATATATCTTCAATTTAATGATTAATTAGTTCATTTTGTGTTTTATGTCATTTGTATGTATGTAAATATATTATATATATTTGTGCTACATGTAGGCTTATAAATTTTGAAGTTACACTTTGTAAGTGTTGCTCTAGGTAGACAAAAAGATACACTTTGAAAGTGTTGCTCTAGGTAAATATAAAGTTACACTTTGCAAGTATTGCTATAGGTAGATATAAAGTTACACTTTGTAAGTGTTGCTCTGGATGAGATATAAAATCAACACTTTATAAGTGTTGCTATAGATGAGATATAAAGTAAAACTTTACAAGTGTTGCTATAGATGACATATAAAGTAAGACCTTATAAGTGTTGCAATAGATGAGATATAAAGTTACACTTTATAAATGTTGCAATAGATGACCAATAAAAGGCAATACTTTTTAAGTGTGACCAATAAATTTGAAAGGCAACGCTTTTAAGTGCAGTCTAACAAAAAATAGGTGTTGCTAATGCACGTCTTGAAAGCGTGCCTTTATACCTATTTGGCTATGCTTTATAAGTGTACCCAAAGTTGGCAACTTTTAAAAAGTGTTCCGTAATGTCAAAGGGTATGCTTCTTTTCGCCAGCCCCTAATAAGTGTTGTTGAATGTCCAAAAGTGTAGCCTTTTATCAAAGGCCAGAATTTTTTCTAGTTTAGGCTTTACTTAAAGGTGTTGCTGTATGCCGAAAATGGTGTAGTGCAACCTACAGACCCAAACGATGGACCTTCGATTGAACGACGGACTGTTAGTCCAGGTCGTCGATTGAATGACGGCCTGTTAGTCCAGGTCGTCGTTTGGTCTGACAACAATTAACTCACCGGTCTTTTTATCTTTTCTCACTTTGTTTAAACCCTAAGGTATGTCATTTTTAACATAAATCATCATATTTAAGTCTGTTTAATCCTATAAACATAACTAAAACTTACCTAAGTCAACTCATTAATAAAACTTGGAAAATTAGAAGCAAGAAAGGAGAAAATGGTCAAGAACCCTAGTTCAAGAACACAACAAGGGTCCAGTATTCCCAGACCAGAAACATAAATATTTCTTCGTGAATTTCATCACCAGGTATGTGGGACTTCAATAAGGTTCCTAGTTTTAAGTTAGATTCTTTATTCCCATATTATGATTAGACCTAGTGTTTCTAGAATTTCAACAGAACATGAAAAAGTAATTACTTATGTGTTCCAAATAAGATCTCCATCTTATTATTCAGTTTATTGCATGATTTTCAAAACCCTGGCTATGTATTTGTTTAGTTCTTGAGTTACACATGCTAGGTGAGATATTTTAGTTAATTCAGTTATACATGCCTCCGTATAATACATAATTACCAAACTAATTGTTGCATTCTCAGTTTGCATATTAAGTTTAAGCTATCCAGTATTTACATTGACTCATAATCTATAATTCCATAATTCATTGGGAGTAGCATTAATTACGAGTTCGACTAGGGTTCAAGTTTCTGCACATTTTCATTTCATTTCATTCAATTTGTTAGGGTTTTAGGTGATTAAAGACAAGGTAGGGGGAGGTTTTGGGGTTTTGAAACGGACGATTTCACCATCAAATCTTCATCAAACGTTAAGATATGAGATCTAATTCACCTTTGAGACTTCTTTCCTCAAAGAGATCCTTCAAAGTATTTCCAAAAGTTGGGTTTCCAAGTGGGTTTCATTCAATTACGAAATAGATGCTACGAACTGAGTTGTTTATGGTTTATTTAGGATATTATGGATAGATTAACATGTATTTTAACTTAAGTAAAGTAATTTGTGATGGTTTCATCACTTAACCCTAGGTTTTATGTTGATGTTAATTGGGTTGTGACTGACTCAATTGACTTGATTATTAGTTAAATCACTATTAGATAATGTTTGTATACTAATCATGAAAAAATTCAGATAAATTTTAGTCTTCAATACTAGCTCTTGAGAAATTATCTAGGTAATGTGAATTGTAAAGTATCTTGTCTTAAGCTTTGATTTAGTATTGCATTATGGTGTAGTTACTCTTCTAGTCTTATTCTCATGTTTATTATTGAATTATGATGTGGAACATCTAAATTGGATTTAATTGAGGGTTTATTTAAAAGCCTAAATGATGAACAATGAAGTTGGTAAGTATTACGATTTGTTTCTTTACTTCCAATTGTGATTAATTGTGATTACATCATGATGTTTTATTGGAGTATGTGTTGTGTTAGGATTGATAGGTCTATATGATGTTGAATAGAAATGTCTTGACGAGGTCAATATGATGTTGAATAGAAATGTCTTGACTATGTTGTGACGTTCATTATTATGACATGAAATGCTAATGTGCTAACATAATTTATATGAATTGTAATGAAATGAATTATACTCATATAATTCTTATTGAGTTATCGATGATGACGATTATACAATGGGTAGACCATATGACCTAAACTAAGCTATGATTAAAAATTAAAGGCTTAAAGACATTTCAATAAAGGGATTTATCTTAGGACCGAGTGAACCTGACAATGGGAGGTGATGACTTCCCAAAGAGGAAGAATTACCCTATAGTTTTACATGAGATTATGACTTCCCAATGAGTAATACTCATCCAATAGATTCTCATGCGAGGAGAACTCAAGTACCAAATTGTATGGAGAGGGAATATACTATCTCTTAGTTCTTGAAATATGTTCCTTTCTAAGGAAGACTAGCTAGTGGATCCACCTAGAAAGTTATGTTTATGTTTGGTTTTACTTTGGCCAGTAGACCGCCTTCCATTTGTGTAAGGTTTTACAACACTGTTTCCACACTTAGCTCTTGTCGTCTATGTCAGTTAAATCAAGTGTTTCCTGAACTAAACAAAGTAATGAAGTATAAACCAACTAAGGTGACTTGAGATGTTTGACTTTGCTTAGGTAGGGATTTGGGACACTACTTACACATTGCACTAAGTGGGCCTTGATAGAAGCTTTAGGGAGTTGCTATTTTGTATGTATATAATAATGATGCGTATGATGATAATATGTTGATGATAAACTATATGAAATTACATGATGATGATTATACTTATGCACTTGTATTTGGATTATGTTCTTAATGTTGGACATTGGTTTTTTTTATTGGTGCTACTTTTTTTAGTAAGATGATGAGGCCTTACTTGGTCATTTCACTTATTTAGTTGATGAGGATTCATGAGTAATTGTCTTTCGTATTATGATATGATTAACTCTTTTTCATGCTTATGATGTCATCCTTAATGATAGGGTTGTAGTAGATTATGGGTTCAAGTATAATGGCATGCATTTTACTTGATTAAGATAGTAAGCATGTTTTGTAACTTGGTATGACTTACTTGATTATGCATAAGACTTTTAAATGGTAAAATAGCATGATTTTAACTAAATGTCCCTTTTGGAATATTTTTATCTTATATGTGCATATGTTCTCATTCAAGAAGACTAGAGGAAGACTTGGATATTCTCTACCATCCAAGTGGATTTACGTAGGTCCTCACTTTTCGAGGGTGATGCAAATATCTTGCTTGTAAAGTTCCTTTGTTTTTCTAAGACGTTTATGTTCATTACACTTCCATTTAAGTACGATTTATATAAGCATATATGGCTTCTTTAAATTGATGTAGGGCTATGATCAAATTGCTTTGATCTTTAGATTGTATGAGATGAGACAATCTTTAAGACTATGTTCTATTTTACTTATATATTTATGTGTAATAAAAGTAGAAGTCTATGTAACCTTCCTACACGAAGGCTCTATTTATACTCGATATATATATGATGTGTATGTAGAAGTCTATGAAAAACTCCGATGTAGATGTAATAAAAGTTTTAAATTTTTTGCTAAATTCGACTTATGAGTGTGATGATGTAAACTAAGAGTCTAGTCCTAGTCCTCCAAGAGGGCAATGACGCCGGTTACATCTAGGGGGTAAACCTTGATGTGACAAAATTCGTATCAGAGCATGAGGTTGAGTTATCTCAGAGCCAATGTCTCTCTCTACCACATCTATGTAAGTTTGTGTTAATAATTGTGAAGCACACCACACTTATGTATAGGAACCTATATGATGCCTAGGAAATTCTCATTTTCTTGGAGATCTTATATCGTGCAATTAGAGTATTCTTATGGTGCGCTTTTGGATTTAATCCTATTGATGTGCTTATAGGAAGAATGAACACTCAAAGGAATTCGGAATGAAGACTTGAAGAGTAAATTGCCATTGCGAGAGATCCTCCATGTGGTGAGCAAGTTCTTCCACATGAAGAAGATGCTAATATGGAACAATTCCGGTCAATTCTCCACCATTGACAGATTGATATATAAGGACCCCCCTCATTCAATTGGCTCAAGCTGCCACTGTTCAAGCCCAAGCTATGACGACTCAAGCCAACCGGGAGGTTGTACCCCGTCTTTATCAACAAGTCACTACTACGGCTTTTTGTCGAAGGGAATTCACTCAAATGCACCCTCTTACCTTCTATGGGTCTAAGGTTGAAGAAGTATTCCAAGAATTAATCAATGAAATATTTAAAAGACTTTTACATATGGGGTTGACCACAATTGAGAAGGCCGAGTTGCCATCTATCAACTCAAGGACGTTGCTCAAGCATGGTATGTGCAATAGAGGGATAATAGGCCATTGAGGGGGTGGTCCGTTGACTTGGGAGATCTTTAGGAAGGCTTTTCTAGATCGGTTCATTCCTAGGGAGATGAGGGAGGAAAAAGTGGTGGAGTTCATCAACCTTTTTTCCGAGGAGGAAGGACTTTTCACAAATACTCCTTCGAATTCATTAAATTGTCCTAATATGCTCCTTCTTTGGTTTTCTATAAATGAGATCAGATGAGTTGCTTTGTAACGGGAGTGTTAGAGGACTTACATGAGGAGTGCCATTCAGCCATGCTACATGACAACATGAACATTTCCCGTCTTATGGTGCATGCTAGAAGGGTTAAGGAGGCAAGGGCTAAGAGAAATAGTAGAGATGACAAGATGGCAATATCTTTTGATGGTGGTGCTACAAAGAATAGGCTTGACATAAAAGACAAGCCTAGTTTTAAGAAGCAGGTTTCTAATCATGTTCCATCAAAGTTCCCTAAGGCTCGGGATGACACGGTAAATAAACTGAGGGATCAAAAGGGAAGGAGTGGATACTCACCAAATGAGAAGCCTACATGTGCCAAGTTTCGAAAAGGTCATATTGGTGAGTGCTTATGCAACATGGGAATGTGATAGCCTATGCTTGTAGGCAACTTAAGGTACATGAGCGAAACTATCCGACTCATGACCTTGAGTAAGCAGCCGTGGTGTTTGCCTTGAAACTATGGAGCCATTACTTGTATGGCATTCATGTTGATGTTTTTACCGCCCAGAAGAGTCTCCAATATCTGTTTACCCAAAGGAGCTGAATCTTCGACAAAAAGGTTGTTAGAATTGTTGAAAG
This sequence comes from Solanum peruvianum, assembly GCA_027705065.1. Taxonomy (NCBI): domain Eukaryota; kingdom Viridiplantae; phylum Streptophyta; class Magnoliopsida; order Solanales; family Solanaceae; genus Solanum; species Solanum peruvianum. The sequence continues at coordinate 13,380,577 of JAKWJD010001757.1, read as the reverse complement.
ATTATGACATGACTATCCTCTATAATCTCAGAAAGGGTAAGGTAGTTGCGGATGCCCTAAGTAGTATGAGTATGGGCATTTTATCCCACATTGATGAACCCAATAACAACCTAGTGAGGGATGGTCATAGGTTCTCTAGGTTGGGGGTGAGATTAGAAGATTCTTTGAATGTTGGATTTATGGTTCATCATAACACCAAGTCATCTTTAGTGGTGGAGGTAAAGTCAAAAAAACACCTTGATGAACCATTAATGGAGTTGAAAGAATCGGTTCTCTGCAAGTTAAATGAGTCATTCTCCTTAGGGAGGTTGGGGTGTTAAGGTACCAAGGGAGATTGTGTGTTCCCGATATAGATGGGTTGAGGGACCACATCCTACAACAAGCCCTAGGTCCTGCTACTCAATTCATCCGGGTTCAACAAAAATGTACCATAACCTTAGGGAAGTATAATATTAAGAAGGAATGAACAAGGACATAGCGTACTTCGTCGCTTAGTCTCAAAATTGCAAACAAGTAAAAGCCTAACATCAAATGTCGTATGTCTTACTAGAAGAAATCTAAGTTCCTATTAGGAAGCGGGAGTACATCAATATAGATTATTTAGTAATTGTGACTAATTGTGGTTAAGTCATAATGTTATAATGGAGTATGCCTTGTTCTAGGATTGATAGGGTGGTATAATGTTGAATTGAAATGTCATGACTATGTTTTGATGTTCATTTTGCCTATGTTTTATAAGGATGGTGAAGACTATCAATATGCATTATTATGATATGAAATGCTGATGTGCTAACCTCACTTATATGAATTGTAATGAAAGGACTTATACTCATACAATTGTCATTGAGCTATTGATTATGATGAATATACAAGGGATAGACCCTAATACCTAAACCAAGCTATGATTGATAATTAAATTCTCAAAGACATTTCAATAAAGGGACTTAGCTTAGAACCGTCTAAACTTGACAATGGGAGGTGATGAGTTCCCAAATAGGAAGATTCACCCTATAATTCTACATGAGATGTTGACTTCCCAAAGAGGAATACTCATCCAATAGATTCTCATGAGGGGATACCCCAACTATCAAGTGGTATGGATAAGGAATATATTATCTCATAGTTCTTGAACTATGTTTCCCCCATAGGAAGACTAGCTAGTGGATCTACCTAGAAAGGTATGTTTATTTTTTGTATTGCTTTTGCCGGTAGACCGCCTTCCATCGGTGTAAGGTTTTACAATTACGGATTCCACACTAAGCTCTTGTGGTCAATGTCAGATAAATCAAGTATTCCCTAAACTAAAATTATGTAATGAAGTATAAACTAACTAAGGTTATATGACAGGTTTGACATAACTTAGGTAGAGGTATGGGACTCTAGTTACAAATTGCATTAAGTGGGCCTTGATTGAAGTTTTAGGGAGTTTATATTAATTATGTATATGATAATGATGCAAATGATGATAACATGTTAATTATAAACTATATGTCATTAGATGATGGTGATATCCTTATGAACATGTATTTGGGTTATGTTATTAAAGTTGGACATTGGTTATGTTGTCTTTTTGGGGATACTTGATTGAGTAAGGTTATGGGGCCTTACTTTTTGAGTTGATGAGGATTCATGAGTAATTGTCTTGCTTATTATGATATGGTTGACTCTTATTCATGCTTATGATGTCATTACTTTATATAAGGTTGTAGTAGATTATGGGTTCAAGTATTGTGGTACGCATATTACTTGATTGAGATAGTAAGCATGTTTTGTTAATTGGTATTAATTACTTGAATATGCATAAGACTTTTGAATGGTAAAATAGCATGATTTTAACTAAATGTCCCTTTTGGAATATTTTGATCTTATATGTGCATATGATCTCATACTAAGTACAAGTTGCATACCAACCCTATTTTCTTCCTTTATCCCAAACATTTTAGGTTCCGATTGTTGAAGTCTCATTCAAGAAGACTTGAAGAGGACTTTGATATTATCTACCATCAATATGAGTAGGTCCTCACTTTTCGAGGGTGATGGCCAATATCTGGATTAGGAAGTTGCTTTATTTTTCTAAGACTTTTATGTTCATACCACTTTTAATTGACTATGATTTGTATAGGGATGTCATATTCCAAAACCACACCCTAGAAGTTAGGGTACAATCTCGGATTGTAACTGGCACACTCGACCTTTTAGAGGTCTTATACAAGCCCTTTCATATCATTCATCCATAAACATAGTTAAAAGTAGTGCGGAACTAAAACTTTTCACAAAACAGAATATATTCTTCAAAATCTCTTTTGTATAAAAGTAATAGGAAATACTAAGTCTCAATCTCATCATCTTAAGACACAAAAATACTTGGCACACGACCAATACTTCAAAATATGAATATAGAAATGCTTAGTTTATAACAATACTTTGAATGAAAACATAAAAGACATATATGCCCTCGAGTCAAGTAAGAACAAACTTTAACTTCTCTTGAACGATCTTCTAAGTCCAAGTATTCACTTCTTAAAGCTCCTCAGCTACCAAGAACTATTTAGATAAATAAAAGCATGGAATTAGTACAACCACAAGTACTAAGTATGACATTATGCATAAAAATAATGAAAATGGACTTTTATTGGAAATATGCATCTTTTCATTTAAGAATGATATTATAATAATAAGAACAATATTTAACAACTTAGAAACACATAGGAAAATGATTTAACAAAATATCACATTTTTAGAGAACACTTTCTAGGGAACTCAAATCATTGTACAATAAATTCCTGCACTATTACAGTGAATCACTTTACCCACCATTAACAAACTTATAGCATGTAATTCTCTCACTCAAAGATATCCTAAGATTCACTTAAGTCACACGAAGAGAAACCGCCCATTAACCCTCTCTAGATGTTCCTAAACGACCCTTACAATTACTTATAATGAGTCACATACACACTTACAAAGTATCATAAACAGCAATATAAGATTCTTCTACTGAAGGTGAGTCTAAGTCTCAAATTGAGTGATTTGTGAAGTGTCCGCCCATACAAACCCTTACACACACACTTAAGACATCCTGTAGACTCCCTATAATTGAATCATTCTCACTTATTACACAAACACATAGATGATATGATATTCTCCTTCCATCGGCTATTAAAAGACCTACTTAATTAAATTAAGAAGATAACGTCCATAGTGACCTCTTCAATATTCTAAATAGTCCTTAAGACTACCTAAGGTTAGATCATGTCCACAACATTAAAAATCTTCCCTAACTATAGTCATCCTCAAGGATTCCGAAGATAAGACATGAAGAGATCATCTCTTATGCCCTCTTCACATCTAAACTAAGGAAACTTTAAGTCACTTTAAATTAGGTACTTATTCATTTACATACTTCTAAACATAACTAATTAGTCCATTAGTTAATTAAGACTCATACATCACATAAAGTACATTCAAATAATGGTCTTGGAGAAGACCTAGGAACTACAAGTAACACCTTCAAAGCCAATTGTGCAATGTCCAGATATTGTCCTATACCACCATTTAAACATCATCAACTTATATAAATGCTAATAGGTATTCCATACGATGAGAATAGGCAATAACAAACATCGACCATGATAATAATACATGTAATCCGGAGTTCTATCCTACTCTGATGAGGTTGTTCTACTTGCCCAGGGTAGAACTTAGACACATCTGATGTTGGCACATGATTAAGGAATATGAAGGGCGTACTTCATAATCTAGTCTCACTCTTTAAATAGAACTACTTCCCCTGACCATACTCACTCGGTGCTAGACTTCTTTCTCATAGACTAATTCACACATTAGGTTCACATAACAGCGTTCCATAACAAGTTCATAACCCAAACAAATTTACCCTACCAAATAACGTCCACTAGGGCTACCTCACAATGGCGACCAGAAGCTCATGATGGCATTCCTAAGGATTAATATAATGTCATTCCAGCAAATTAAAATTAAGTCTATCATTCCATTATTTTGAAGGATACCATTACGGCTTACAATTTCAACAATCTTAACATTACCATTAAATCCATGTTTTCACATAAAAGACTCTCTTATGTTCATTGAGGTCACATGTCATTCATATATATCAACACTAAGAGTTATATTACTCAAAATAAAGATATCACATATTCATAATCATATATATATAAAAAGGTAAACAAGTCAACCATGACAAGACACCACATACTTCACTTTTAACTCACAATGCAAGTCATTCTAGAAGCACCTAAAAACAACTCTAACATCTTCAAGTCATCTTATATACTATCATAAAATCATCTATGTAGTAAAAATATTCTCATATAGACAAGAAGGAATAACCAAGACTAACCCCTAACAGAATGCACATATTATCAAAGGCATGGTCAAACATGGTCACCTAACACAACATGAATTGAAAAATACATATATGACTCTACATGAAGATAGATATGTCCATGCTTCACATGATCAATTCACACAAATAGTCATATTACTTCATGTAGTTTTCAACAAGGCCAAGATCATCATATTGCATAAAGTAACGCCGACAAGGCCACCTCAATTTCATGTAAGACACATAACACCACCACCATAAGTTGACCATACAAATCACAATACAATCAAAGTATAAATAACATAAAATTAAAGGAACTAGTGAATAGTACCCCCACATCATCCTCAACTCTTCAATCCAAAGTAAAATTACTCAATTCGTTAACACAAGACCCTTACCCAAGGCCATAACAAACAATTAAACATAAAACTACAATAATCATTGAACTAGGTCAAATCAATGTAAATTCTTCAATCTAATACAACATAGATATCAATTTACTAGAATTATTACATCAATGAATAGCCAACATGAAATTACTTAAGAATTCATCAATATTAGATCAATATCAAGTAACCCAAAACATACTCGAATCTTGGGTTCATCCTATTCATGGGTTCATAGGTAATTTAGATTAAAATCATCAATATAATATTAATTAAATTATTATTCAATGTTTAGAAATCATTTACGCAAGAACACATGGTGGAATCATGAAATTGGACAATTCAACTTTAGAAACTTTGAGAACATCATGAGAATTGGGGATCCTTGATTAAGAAAGTTTCAAGGATCAATATCCATACCTCAATGACTATAATTCTTCACGTTGATGATGAATTTCAACTCTAAATTCCACACCAATTTGTTCCTTCAATTTGGACTTCAATGGAGTCCTTCGGATTTCTTAAGGGATTTAGGGGTTTTGACTTGGAAGAATGAAATGTTCTAAGTGCTAAACACTTATATACACATTTAAAATACCCAATATATCCCTTATGAACCGCTAAAGTCTAATTTTTGAAGTGGGATGAATTGAGAAATCCGCCCCTAGCTTGGCAGTGACTTTGCACATAGGGACATGACCATCGATGGTGGACAGTCGACCGACCATTTGTCCACAAATGGACCGTCCTATCCCTCTGTTGGTTTGGTCTGTTACTTGACAAGTTTCCTCATCCTTTTCCCAGCCTATTTCTCAGCCTACAATACCATTGACGGCTGATTCTTTGACCAACGGTACGCTCCTATGTCCATTGTCTGGGACAATGAACTTTCCATCGACTAACTGCCCATCAACGGGATGAAACGAGCTATCCTGTCCTTTGTAGATAGGTTCACAGAATTGGGAGAGGTTTCTTATCCACCCAGGCGAAGTACCTACCCATGCCCATCACCAACTGACCTTCGAAAAGGCAACTGGTCATCAGTTGTCTTCCGTTGATGATGCTGCCTTGGGTAGTCTTTGCCACCAACTTGGGTCCTTCCTCATGGACCCTTGCATGGTCCTTGGGTTAATTTACCTGAAGTTTCCTATCCAAATACAATAATATATTAGATTAACACCTTTCACATAAATTTCATTAAAAAACACATCAAAATCGACAAAACATGCCTAGACACACACAAGGTCATTTCAAGGCACATCTTTCGAACATCATGGACGTTCTTGAATGCTTAATCTCCAATCTCCACGAACATTGACACACTGCATATACATTCTATATTCAATAATTTATAGACCTTAAAACATCATGTATAACATAATATCATGTAAAACCACATATGAGGCACATAGGTGAGTGACTTAGTCGTCGAACGTCTTAGTCGTCCCTTCACGTTTGTCTTCAAATGAACCTAAAACTTTATCAGCTTCCTCTATACTATATATTATACCTATTAAGGACCTTGCAATATCAAGACAAACATGTTAGGATCTTGTTAACCTAACTCATTTTCGGGGTATTACAAAGCCTATATGTAATACATTGATGTAGGGCTATGCCCAAATTGCTATGATCTTTAGATTGTATGAGAAGAGACATTCTTTAATGCTATGTTCTATTTTACTTATATATGTAAGTGTATTAAAAGTAGAAGTCTATGTGACCTTTCTATACGAAGGGTCTATGTATACTCGATATATATATTGTGTATGTAGAGGTCTATGTAAACCTCCAAAGTTGAAGTAATAAAAGTTTTAAATTTTTCACTGAATTCTACTTATGAATGTGATGATCTAAACTAAGAGGCTAGTACTAGTCCTCAAAGAGGGAGACACGCTGGTCACATCTAAAGGGTAAACTCGGATGTGACATTTACATTGACGATCACATTGACGTTGGTATTTACGTTAATGTTGGTGTACACGTGATGTTCACTTTAATGTTGAGCTGACGTTTATTTTGATGTTCACGTTCACATTGGCATTGATGTTGACGTTCACGTTCACATAGATGTTGACGTAGATGAAGATGTTTACATTTACATTCATGTTAATGTTGACATTCATGTTGACATTAATGTTCACGTTAACATTCATGTTAACATTTAGGTTTACATTCACATTGATGTTGATGGTGTCATTCATGTTGACATTGACGTTTACATTTATGTCCATATTCATGTTCACGTTAACGTTCATGTTGACATTTATGTTTTTTAATGTTTATGTTGATGTTGATTTTCACATTGACGTTGACATTCACATTTATGTCCACATAGAAATTAACATTGATGGTCATCTTAACATTGATGTTCACATTGACATTATGATTATATAGACGTTCATAATGACCTTCATGTTGACATTGGCGTTTATATTTATGTTAACGTTGATGTTCATGTTAGCATTGACGTCGACATTCATGATGACAATTACATTTACATTGATGCTAATTATAACATTAAAGTTGACGTTCGTATTTTATGTTCACATTGATGTTTATGTTTATGTTCACGTTTACGTTCATATTTACATTGACGATCACATCGACATTGACATTGACGTTGACAATGAAGTTGACATTGACATATACGTTTACATTGACGTTCACGTAGACGTTGAGGTTCACTTGACGTTGACATTAACTTTGACGTTCATGTTGATGTTTACCTTGACGTTCAAGTTGACATTGACATTGACATTTACGTTGACATTTTCACGTAAACAATGATGTTTAAGTTTACGTTTACATTCACATTTATGTTGACGTTTATGTTAACCTTGACTTTGATGTTCACACTGACGTTTACTTTTATATTGACGCTAATACTACGCTGACTTTCACGTTCATATTAATGTTGACGTTGATGTTCATGTTTACATTGAATTTTTCATTCACGTTTATATTGATGGTTATTTATCCTGTTCACATTTAGGTTGCATTGAGGTTGACGTTTTCGTACAAATAGATGGTTACGTTTACATTTACAATCACATTTTTGTTGATTTACACGTTGACATTGACATTAACGTTGACGTTTATGTTGATGTTCATTTTGACGTTGACGTTGACGATGGAATTGACGTTGAGGATGACATTAAAGTTGAGGTTCAGTTGAACGTTGACGTTCACATTAACATTTAAGTTAATGTTTATTTTTATGTTGACATTTATTTTTAAGTTGATATTTACGTTGACATTGATATTTATTGTCACACTCGGACTCTACAATTCGAATGTAACCAAAGTTGTTAACCTCTCAGAGGTTGTAGACAAGCCTCTTCTTAGCTTTAATCATTATCATATAGTTAAATTTGTAGAAAATTTAAAACTTTTAGAATATAATGAAGTATACATAGATTAATATAATTACTATATAGAGTAATATTCTAATAAGCTCAAACTAAAAAACCATCTACAATCGATTAGACAACTTAAATGAAAGAACCAATAAATCGTAAAAGTTTGTCAAATGGCTTTAATAAAAATGCTTTGAATAAAATGTGTGAATTGAAATTCTAGGGACAACACCACTAGCTATGTCTAATGTACTAAGCTAGAATAATAAATGTAGCATCATTGAACTCAAGAGGACCTATCAAATTCTGGAGTTCGCTAATCCAAACCGCTTTAATGAGTCTTCAATCTTCCATGTGACCTGTGCTTGTAAAAATAGTAATAGGTACACACATGTACTAAGTATGGGTGTATGCTCATATACACGTAAGGACTATGAATGATCAAAGAAAGCTCTTCCTATAACAACATGCCATTTATGAAAAGTGAAGTCACTATATTTACTAAATTTATTATTTTTGATGATGGTGTCAATATGACATATTTTAATGCATTCAAATCACACAACTCATTTTCTATATAAACATAAGACATTATAATCATGAACATAATATTAGAACAACTCGGACGAAAAATTATGAATTTACTACCTTTAGGACTAGAGCTATGTCTTCAAGATTTAATTTAATTTTCAATATTTTCTTCTTTTTGTTGTCTAGTTCAAAGATCTACTTTGATCCTATGTTTTACTTACAAGTGCAATGATTCATTGTAGTTCCATACCTACAATGAATCAAGTATATAATCCAAGAGATTAAGGAAATGATTGAACTACAATTGAGAATGAAATCTTTATAAGCGAATCTTTATTAGCTAGGCCAATTATTTGATCAGTTTCATTTTATAAAGATGTTGGTCCATATATTCATACTTCAATTGATGTGTTATTAAGTTTTTCCTCTTATAAGACAATCTTCATTGGCTATTCTCATTATTTGATCATTTGCATGATATGAAGAAATTATTATTGGCTATGCCCATTTTTTTTATCATTTGAATGATATTAAGAATATTGGGCATTGATTAGCTTATCTGGATGATGCACATCACTCAAAGCTTAACTGAAGCTTCATATCCGAGATTGAGAAACTTCTTTCTCAATCTTAATAAAACTCAATGCACACCACAACTCATGAAACACAAAAATCATGTCAATGCTATACAAAAACAGCAACATGAATGCAATCGTGAATTCATATTAACTCATATAGTGCAAGTATAAAACACAAAGTTATTGGGTTAGACACAAAAACTGACTAATGCACTAAAATTTAGAGGTTTATAAACAAAATTAGATTTAGGAAGAGTATATCTAACCTCAAGAACTAAACAAGTGAGAGTAACGGGATCTCAATCGACAGGGTAAGACCTTCAGGCTTAAGGTGTTCGGCCTTAACTTCTTGGCAATTCGGGTATTCCTTCACAAACATAGAAATATCTCGCTTCATACATTCCCACCAATAGATCTCCTTGAGATTATGATACATCTTGAAACTCATTTACTATGGACACATAGTCTATGGAAGGAACTTCATGTTCTAAGTTTCGACTCTGACTAATTGGTATAAATACACCTTAGATAACATCTTATTTTCCTTAAGATGTGAAACTATTTGTCCAGATCGATTTGAACAACACCCTTCCAATTCCAACTCTAACTTATTAGGAAACTGAAACATTACTACCCTGTTTAGACAGTCTATGGTAGCATAATACTTATGGAGTCAATCCATACCAAAACTTTTATCAATGTTAAACATGGTTAATTATATTAGGTTATCATAATTTCCTCTATAAAGAACATTTATTGGGTAATCTCTATATACTGTTTCAGCTCTACTGCTGTCTCCAATGGGGGTTCTATTAAAAAAGGTTCACGCAAGATCTCAGGAAGAAAGTCAAATTTTGTAGTTACTAGAGGAGTAACAAAAGAAAAGGTGGATGCTGGATATAAGAATCCATACACAGGAAAAGAAAAGACAAGCAAGTTACTAGTGGCAACATCAGCATACTTCTGTTGCTCTTTTCTACCTTTCAAATCATAGAACTTGTTCCTTTTGGGAGGCTCGGCTACAACAGTAGGATTAGGCCGAGGCTGAGTATCTGCGTTGGCCTTATTATTCACATGTGGGCATTCCCTGATTATATGCACACTCGTGCCGCACCCATAGAAGGCATTAGTACAAACCAAGCACTCACCTCCATGCAAATGATGACATTTACCACACGATTCTCTGTCTTATTGGGCATTTCTAACATTGCCTTTCTTGGCGCCAGACTTGTCCCCATTGGCATTACTGTTACTGGTAGGTGTAAGATTATCTAAGTGATGGTGCCCCTTCTTGAACTTGGGCCTTTCCTGAACTACAAACGAACTCCTACCATTGCTAGAAACAGCCTGATCCGAGGACCTAGGCTTCTTTCCTTCTTGGGCTCTCTTTCTTCGAAGACTCTACTCCACCTACTGTGCATGTACCAAGGTCCATGTTATCATGAAATAGCGCTGCCCAACATTCTTCCTCTAGATCCTCTAACACACCAATTACAAACTTGCTTATATCATCTCTGCTATTGGACACCAGGGAAGAAGCACACTTGCAAAACTTAACAAATTTCAAGGAGTATTCCTTGACTGACATACCTCCCTATCGTAGGTTTATAAACTCCTCAACTTTAGACTCTCTCTTATATCTGGTAAAGAACCTCTCTAGGAATGCAGTATTGAAAATGTCCTAAGTGATGGGGACTTCTCTTGGTGCTCGGCTATCTACCCTTATCTTGTACCATACCTGAACCACATCCTTAAGTTGGTATGCGACCAACTTACCCTTCTCCCCTTCATTAACACCCATAGCATGGAGAATCTTGTTGACCTCGTCAAAAACTCCTGGGGATCCTCATTGGTTATTGACCCAAAGTAGATTGGAGGATCCATCCTTTTGAAATATCTCAGTCTAATAGCCATGGTGATAACATGTGGGTACTCCATGGGAGCACCTTCTCTAGTGGCCTGGGCTGTGATAGCCTGATGCCTGAGCAGTGATGTCTTGGTCCATCTGAACCAATTCTGCTATCACTTCTCCATCCCTCAACGTAGCTGGATTCACAGGCACTTGCACTCCAGCAATTGGGGATTGAGAAAGAGCTTGATTTCCCCCAGTAGCTTGTTTATAAACTCTCTTGTCTGCATATCTTCTAGTGTTAATTCTTCTACACGCACACACACGACCGGATATAGAAGATTGGATGACACAAAATTTCAAAGCTCTACACAGCACAATAAAGAGTCGAAGAAGGGAAGATTCCTGAAATGACTTAGTCTCTAAGTCATGGTTGTGGTGCACTTCACAACCATAAGCTACAAACTACGTAAAATGGTTTTTTTCAGCCTTAGGTCCTAGGTTATTTAGCCTCATGCTCTGATACAATGTTTGTCACACCCAGATTCTGCAATACTAATGGAATCGGCGTCGTTAACCTCTCAAAGGTCGCATACAAGCCTCTTGTTAGCTTTCATCTAAATCATATAGTTAAATTTGCAAAAAAATTGAAACTTTTAGAACATAATGAAGTATACATAGACTTCGTTTAATTACTCTATAAAGTGATATTCTAATAAGCTCAAACTAAAAAAACCATCTACAATCGATTAAACAATTCAAATGAAAGAACCAATATATCATAATAGTTTAACAAATGGCCGTAATAAATAGTTTTGAGTAAAATATCTGAACTGACAGGATAGGTACAACATCCACTAGCTATGTATAATGTAGTAAGCTAGAATAATAAATGTAGCATCCTCGAACACAAGAGGACCTACCAAAGTCTGGAGATTGCTAATCTAAACCACTTCAATGAGTCTTCAATCTTCCTACTGACCTGCTCCTATAAAAATAGTAATTGTATAGGGTTAGTACACACATGTACTAATTATGGTTGTATGCACATATACACGTAATGACTATGCATGATCAAGGAAAGCTCTTTCTATAACATGTGATTTCTGAAAAGTGAAGTCATTAGACTTTGTTAATTCCTATTTGTGTTTCATGGTATAAATATGACATATTTTAATGCATTCAAAGAACACAACTTATTTATATATGAACATAAGGCCTTAGACTCATAAAACAAATTTTAGAACAACTCGAACGAAAAAATTATAAATTTGCTCCCACTAGGTTGAGAGCTATGTCTTTCAGATTTAGTTTTTTTGTCAGTCTTTTCTTCTATTTGTTTCTAGTTCAAAGATCTCCTTTGATCCTATGTTTTACTCATAAGTTCAATGATCCATTATAGTTCCATTCGTACAATGAATTAAGTAAGTAGTCTAAGAGATTAAGGAAATGATTTAATTACAATTGGGCATGAATTCGTTATAAGCCAATCATTATTTGATAGGCCAATTATTTGATACTTTTCATATTTTGAAAATGTTGGGGCAGAAATTCATACTTCAATTGATGACTTACTATGTTTTTTCTCTTATAAGCTAATTTATTGTCTATGCCCATTATTTGATCATTTGCATGATATAAAGAGTATGGGGAATTGATTACCCGTTATCTTTTGCTCCCTTTATTGGCATCATATAAGAAGTTATTATAAGTCAATATTTTTTGGCTATGCCCACACCTTGTTAAAAACTTCATTCTCATCAAAACTGATGATTGATATTCTGGAGCTCTTGCTTTCTTAGTTCACTTTGAACATACATTTCTTCTTCTTTCTTTCTACTTTCTTAAAGATATCTTTCTCATTAAGATCATGTGAGCTAACATGATATCCTGTGTGTGTCCACAACGAAAAGGGGTGGTTCATCGATCAAAGTGAACCTATATCATGTGAGTTAACATGACATCCACTGTCTGGCCCACAGCCAAAAGGGTTTGTTCACTGGTTTAAGTGAAACCAATTCTAGTGTCTTCCCCACACCGAAAAGAGCTGGTTCAGGGCTAAAGTGAAACCAAATACTTTCTTGAGTATTCAACCGACATTGATCATGTGAGCTAAGCATGAAATCTAGTGTCTGTCCTACACCAAAGAGGGTGGTTTCACCGGGCAAAGTGAAATCGCATACTACCTAGCTCTCTTAGTTGGAATCCACTGGCTAGGTCCTATGATGGCAACATAGTTCAAAGACTAGGACATTTTTGGAGACACTTATCCACCTTGGTGGAGTCTCATGTCATGAGGCATACATGTGCTTGCACAAGTTCATTGCTAGTCTATCGGTGCTTTAATCAATTTCTTTTTCTTTATAACTTTTAGAGTTGACTCAAACATTATGGAAGCTTGCTTCTTGTTTTGATGTTTACTTAACTGTATCGATGAATTGTCACCCCTTTTTTTACTTGATGAAATGTGAATTTAACCTTACATTATCATCTTGGTGTTAACAAGACTTGTCCCACGATTACTAATACCCTCTTATGTGAGTATCATTAACATAATTCAGTGGATTACTTGTCACCCATTTCTTTATTTGATGAATGTGAACTTCAATCTTACAATATCATTATGGTTTGAGTGAGACTTGTCTCGCGAATTCTAACACCCTCTTATGTGAGTATATTTAGCATAAATGTTTAGGTGCAAGCGAGACTTGTCTCACTTCCTTTAACACCCCATTATGGATAATGAAGGACTTGTCTCCTTCTTTTAACACCCCATTCTGGTAAATTTCATAACTCATAAGCTTTTAATTATGTCATTACTCACCTTATATTTGTCCATGTCATTTTTTAGCCTCATACTATTCTTTAGGAAAGTTATAAACTTCTTCAATATACTATTATATTCATTAGTTCATTGGGATTAGGTATGTTCAGGCTTGTCCCAATGATTGGCATACCCTTGGTTATAAATTCATTGAGTTACATTGATCATGATTAATTTGGTATAACTTATTCATTATCCAATTTTATATCGTATTTTTAAAAAACATTGTAGGCCAATTTATTGGAATAGACTAAGCTGTCACATATTATGGTAATTTAGATTGTTAGCCAATTTATTGGCATAAGCCAATTTTTCACTAAACAATGGTCATGAGAATATCATTAGAAAAATCAATTAACTTCATGAATATACTATAGTGATTAACATTATCTTAAGCATGTCAACATTTATAGTAAACTAAGCTTCATAGCCGACATATAGAAAACTGCATATTTTTCTAACATAATTAAGCATTACAACATGCTTTATCTCATGTAACTAATACCTTAATCATAGGATCAAATCTATAGGACTCATTAAACATTAACAAATAAGGAATCCTACACATAATGATAACTTTTCACCACAATCCAACAACATTTTTGATATTACATCTACATACTATTAGGATCGAAAACAAGGATAACTACGGAGATGAACGCTCAACAATGCCATTGGGAACAACCCTAGATTCTATATTCTTGAATTCATAAAACGTTTGAAAAACATCTTGAGAAAAGGAATTAAAGATAGAAAACCCATACCTTACTGTAGATATGAATCTACAAAGATGACCTTGCACTTTGCACGAAAACCTTGAAAAATAGCCTTGAAATTACCAATGAGATTTTCTGTTTTCTCCCAATTATTTACTATTTTGAGTCATGATTTTCTAGTGTTTAATCATGAGTCTAATTCTTATGAACTAACATTTACTAATTCTACTTAGGCAAATTAAATTAATAAGATAAATCAATTAGCTAATTACCAAAACACGCCTCCTAAATTGCCTAAAAATAGGAGAACATTTGACTTAGCAAAATTCTGAAAATTTGCTTCAGGATTTTAGTTTGACTATTTAAATAAATTAATTAAGTTTCTAATTTAATTAATTAAGTGACCTAGGGTAATTACTACAGTACCCCTAAGTCATTAGTATCATAAAAAACCCTTTTTGGACCATCCTAGAATTTCTACTAGGATATTGCTTGTGTTAGTTACTAGGTTAGTATCACCCGATTAGTTCTTAGGTTGCCGGGTGCACTAGTTATTTTATTTTTGTTTGTCCTAGGTTATTTATCTAGTTAGTTGAGTTAGTTAGATCGTAGGACTAGTAAGGAAGCTAGGCCCTACGTGGTCTTACCCAAACATGCACCTGCCCCTAATCACCCTAATTGAATCGGTTGGGCTTGTTTATGGTCTCTTGGCCGGTTAGATTGCACATGTGCTTGCACATGTGTTGATTCTCATTTGTTGTTGTGCCAAGGAACCTCACTATAGCCTTGGGCAGTACTTAGTCTACATGATCATTTTAATTGATCATGTGCTATGGTACCTAGGCTTGACACTTAGATACCTCGTACATATTATTGTTAAGTTGAGAATCAATATTTTAGCTTAGGGTTTTCATTGCAGGTACAATTCTTAAACAAGTTTGGCTTATATTTTAGATACTTGTGTATACCTATAAAATTTGCAAACACCCTTATGCCAATATTCTATAATATGCCCAATATTTCCCAATATTGGGCATTGGGATGCCTATGGAACTCAATACACATTCTGAAAAATTTACTAGGCTCTTATCTAGTCATGTACATTTTCTGGAATGTTACATTAATGTGTACATTGATGTTCACTTTGACATTGACATTAACATTGACTTTAATATTCATATTAACACTAACGTTGATGTTTACATTCATAATCATATTGACGTTCATGTTGACATTGATATTTACGTTGACATTCACTTTTCACATTGACATTCACGTTAACTTTCACGTTCACATTGGCATTTACATTGAAATACACATTGACATTCAAGTTCACATTCACTTTGACGTTCACTTTCATGTTGACGTTCAGAGTAATGCTTATGTTGACGTTTATGTTAATGCTGACATTTACATGTACATTGATATTTATGTTGATATTAACGTTCACTTTGATGTTGACATTGAGGTTCACGTTTACATTCATGTTCACTGTTACATTCACTTTCACGTGGACGCTCACACTAATTTTCATGTTGACATAAACATTGACGTTCACATTCATGTTGACATTGAAGTTGACGTTGACGTTGACTTTTTTATTGATGTTGAAATTGACGTTAATGTTCATGTTGACCTTAACATTGATGTTGACATTCACATTCACATTTACATTGATGTTGATGTTCACGTTCACCTTTATGTTAATGTTCTTATTGACATTGACGTTCACTTTGACGTTCACGCTGAATTTCATGTTTACATTCACACCTATTTTCCCGCAGACATTCATAGATACGTTCACTTTTATGAGGAATTTAGCGTTAACTTTAATATTCAGGTTTATGCTGACATTCACGATGACGTTTACACCGACACTAATATTGACATTCACATTGTCGTTCACGCTGACGTGTATGTGTACATTGATATTGGCATTCATATTAATGTTTACATTGACTTGGACTTTCATACAAACATTGATGATTATATTGACATTGACGATAACTTTCATGTTGACATTCAGATTGATATTTTACGTTGATGTTGATTATCACGTTCGCATTTACCAACATATTGACATTAGCATGGATATTTACATTTATGTTGTCGTTGATGCTGATATTGATTTTAATGTTAATGATGACGTTGACTTTGACATTCACGTTGAAATTCACGTTCATGTTGATGTTGACGTTTACGTTCATATTTATTCTAACAATAACGTCAACATTTATGTTGACGTTGGTGTTTATGCTAACGTTCACGTTTATATTGATGTTGATGTTGATGTTGACATTCACTTTAACATTGATGTTGACATTCACATTCACAAAGACGTTGACGTAGGCGTTGATGTTCACATTGACTTTGACATTCACGTTGATGTTGAAGTTAATTTTTATGCTGACGTGTCGCTAAGATGATAACGGTTGCCTTCCCCAACACGTTAATGTTTACGTTGATGTTAACATTGATGAATACTTTGACGTTCATATTAAAGTTGACATTAACATTGATGTTCATATTGAGGTTTATGTTGAGTTTGACTTTCACATTGATGTTCACATTGGCGTTCATATTTACATTCATGTTCACGTTATATTCACGTTGATATTGATGTTCATGTTAACATTGATGTTCATGTTTATGTTCATTTTTCCATTGACATTTATGTTTACATTTACATGATGTGGATGATAAGGTTCGCATTTACCAACATGTTGACATTACGGAGACATTGATGTTGACATTGACATTGACATTGACATTGATGTTCATGCTGATATTGATGTTTACATTAATGCTGATGTTGACTTTAATGTTCACGTTGACGTTCACTTTGATGTTGATGTTCTTGTTTATGTTGATGTTGATGTTGATGTTCACATTTACTTTGACGATAAAGTTAACATTGATGTTTACATTTACATCGGTGTACACACGACTTTCACATTTATGTTTAATTTGATGTTGATGTTAATGTTGATGTTTGGTTAAGTTTGGAGGTCAAATGTCAGAGAACGTCCATGACATTCGCAAGGCGTTCCTTACAAAGTGCTTGTGTGTGCTTGTCTGTTTGAGTGAGTTTTACGTGATTGTTTTTCTTGAAATTGTTGTGAGGTTTTTATAACACCTATACTACTATGTTTAGGGGTTTAACATCCGGGTACGAGCCCACCTAGGACTCACAAGGGTCCCTAGAGAAGGTCCCAAGAGAGGGACCTAAAACTCCCTTGGCAGTGTCCATCAACGAGGGCAAACGACCGCCAGTGTTCAAACAAATGGCCCGTCGACTTCCCCCATCAATCGTACCTGCAAGGTAGGCTGGAAAGTACCCAAATGGAGCTAACTGTCAACCCAGAAAACCCCACCAATGGATTGTTTATGGACAGACAGTTCGTTGGTTATCTGTTGTTTGAAGCCTGCCAAAAAGTTGTTCTTTCCTATAATGACTTGGGGAATTTGGTAAATTCACCCCAAGTCTTTTATGAACCTATGAAGTCATTTTAGGATTATTTAGGCATAATAATATGTTTTAAAACCTAAAACCTAATTTTAGACTCCATTTACTAAAACCCACAACTCCTTTGTCAAGTCTCCACGGAAGTTACAAGTCTAGAAGGTCTCGAAGGGGTTGTTGGTGGTAAAGTTCTACATCAAAAAATTAGTAGGGTTTATTCTATGTGAGATATGGTATCTATCCTTTACTCTCTTCCATTCAAGGATGCTGCTAGGGACAACATCCACTAGCTATGCTTAAAACAAATGCTAGACTAAAAATTGTAGCATCCTTGAAATCAAGAGGACCTACCAAATGGTTTGGAGTATGCTGATGTCCAAACCGCTGCAATGAATTTTCAATCTTCTCTCTGACCTGCACCTATAAAAATAGTAAATTTTATAGGGTTAATACACACTTGTAATCAGTATGGGGTATGCATACATACACCTATGCATGATCAAGGAAAGCTCTTCCTAAACAATATGCCATATCTGGAAAGCGAATTCACAAGACTTTCCTAATTTATTTTTTGTGAATTGCGGTATGAATATGACGTACTTTAATGCATTAAAATGAAAAAACTCATTTTCAATATGAATACAACAAATTAGAGTCATCAACATAATTTTTGAACAACTCAAGCGAGCATTTTAAATTTTTCTATGCCAAACCCGAGAGCCCCTTTTTTTACACTTACAATTTTTTTCAGTCTTTTCCTTCTTCTTGTTGTGTAGTTAAATGATTCCTTTGATCCTATATTTTACATACAAGTGCAATAATTCATTGTAGTCCCATACCCAAAATGAATCAATTATGTAACCTGAGGACTAAGGAATGATTTCACTACCTTACAATGAGTCATTCGTTACTTTATGTATCCATTAACATTTCATAAGCCAATCTCTATTGGCTATGCCATCTGTTTATTACTTTAATGTTAGGGAAGTTATAAGGTTTTTAGTTGTCATTATGTTTCTACTTCCCTTTATTGGCATCATATAAGAAGTCAATATAAGCCAATCTTATTTTGCCTTGCCCATTATTTGCATAAACTTCGTATGTATTGATATTGACAATTGACATTCTTAAGCTCTTTTTCATAGCCCACTTTAAATATACGTTCCATCATCATTCTTTCTTGCTTTCATATAGACATATTTAGAAGTAAAATTATGCATGCTAAAATTAAATCTAGTGTCTTCCCCTACCCAAAAGAGGTGATTCACCGAGTAAAATGAATCTAGATCATGTGAGCTACTGATGAAATCCAATGTCTTCCCCACACAAAAAAGGGATGATTCCTAGCTAAGGCGAATCAATCTCAGGTGTTCACTCTACACAGAAAAGGACTGGCTAACGGCTATAGTGAGTCAAAAACATATTTTGAGCATTAACCAACATAGATCACGTGAGCTAGAATTCAAATCTAGTATCTATCCCACACCGAAAGAGGTGATCTCCTTGGCCAAGGTAAAATTGAAACATACCTATCTCTCTTAGTTTGAAAGCACAAGCTAGTTCGTATATAGGCTAGATATAATTCTAAGACTAGGGACTTAAGTAGACTACTCATCCTCCTTTGTGGTAGCCTCGTCTCATGAGACTTACATGTGCAAGCACATGCTCATAACTAGTCTATTGGTGCTTTGCTTACTTTCATTATCTTATTATCTATTAGAGTTGACTCAACATTATGGAATCTTGCTTCTAGGTTGAGATTTACTTACTATATTGATGATTTGTCATCCTTACTTTACATTGATGAAATGGATTGTCCTTACATATCAACTTTGGGTGTTAATGAGACTAGCCTCACACATTCTTACACAATCATGCGTGAGAATTTTTAACATAGTAGCTTAGGTGTAAGGGAGGCTTGTCTCACTTCCTTTAACATGTCATTATTGTCATTTCTTTAACATAGACCTCATTAGTTATGTTATTTCTCACGTTACTTACATACTTTACTATAGTACCTTCATATCATAGATTATGGATGATGAGCACTTCATTCAATGGGTTTCATAAGCTTATATATCATTTTTGTAGAACATAATGGGAGTTGTCCCAATGAATGACATGCTCTTAGATATTTGTTCATTGAATTAGTTTAGAAGGGATTATGGTGTCATTACTTTACTCTAACTCTACAAGATAAGAACATGATTAGTCTTGGCCTAAACACTTTGTTGGCATAATCCAATTTTACGTGTGTTCATATTTAAATTTAATATGTATTAATTATTCGCCAATACTTTTATAATTTAGCATAAATTTATAGACATTTGGATGCATCATTTTGGGACAATGTACTTCTAGCCAATTTATTGGCATAAGATTAGCAATACAGTTAGGATGTGAATTCATGGAGGTCCTTTTAATAAATCTTAGTTAATGACTTGAGAGATAATGTTTTTATAAATCTTGGACAATATCATATTATAATTTGAGGAACATAACATCTTCATAACGTCATAATAAAATCAAGTCAACATTCGGGCAAACACATCAACACTTAAACATTTACGGACGTAACTAGCATATTCTCGATTCTTAACTCACGTTGTAAACATTTAACTTCATATAATTACAATATCATAGTTCCATTCGACATCCACAATTCAAGAACCCTACACATTGAGATCAACAAGCATCACATGTCATGCCCCGAGATACCAACGAGATGCGGACATAGAATTAGAGCCACAAGTGATCCCGAGCTAACCATGCTGGCATGATCATGAGCATACTAAAGACAGTAAATTTATGTGGAAGCTAAATCATTATTAAATTTGAAAATATGGGGAATATCCATATTCTATAAATGAGATATTCGAAAACAATGAGTTTAATACAAAGGAAATATCAACTCAATACTAAGCTGAATCTAACTATGTCTTAAATAAGACTCTAAACTGGACTAGAAATACTGGGATAAGCCCTAGCTAAATCTAGTAAAAATTGAAACTAAATTACTAAAATAAAACTCAAATGAATTCATGACTATTGTCCTTAGAGAATGGGGACTCACCACTTCATTTGCTTAACTGGAGATCGGAAAATCTATCTATGCGTGATGTGGATGCTGAAAACCCGAACCTACATCACGAGAAGATGTAGCGTACATATGCTTCAGTACTTGAAAGGAACATAGCACGTAGAATAGACTAAAATTGAAATAAAACACAACTGAATAAGCCTAAAATCAAGTGTAATGATCTGATATGATACACTAAATTTTAAAAAAACTAGATGCAATGTCCAACTTATAACATGCTTAAACTGAATACTGAATATACTAATAAATTGTCAATGCAGAGTGTCTTACTGATATGTGGGAGCTACTAACAATCGATAATACAACCACATGAGCTAAATGTGGAGTCCGATGTATACGCCCGATCGAGAGGACCCAATATACCCTGCCAAAGGAATAAATACATGCTGGCATGATCACTAAACTTATTGTCCACAAAGGCAACTTAAAGTTTACTTGTCTAGTAGTTCTACGACTATTCGGTACGCTAAACCCTAGTCCAACTCGGTATTATGCTACTCCCAATGAATTTTGTAAATTTTACTAATTATGTCTGATTTTCTGTAAATACTTGATAGCTTGAACTGAACATGCAAACTAAGAATCCAAGATTTTATCTGATAATGATGCATTAAAAACCGAGGGATGTATAACTGAATAACTGAAATATATGACCTAACATGTTTAATTAACAAACTAAAGAAATACAAAGCTAGGGTTCTGAAATTCATGCAATAAACTTAATAATAACATGATAATATTATTTGGATCACATAACTAATAAGTTCATGAAGTTCAGTCGAAGTTCTACAAACCCTAGGTGTAATCAAGATATAGGAATCAAGATTCCTACTGAAAAATAGGGACCCAATGGGTGAAAGAAGACCACTAGTGAAATCCCACATACCTGGTGATGAAATCAGCGGAAAAATAGTTAAAGTTCAAGGCTGGAACTGCTGGAGCTTGTTGCGTTTTTGAACTAGGGTTCTTGAGCTTTTTCTCCTCTCTTGGTTCTAATTTTCTAAGTTTTGATTGAATAATTTGTCTTAGAGATGTTTTAATTATGTTTCTAGGCTTAAACTAACTAAAATATGATGATATAGGGTCAAACGGACGTATCTTAAGGTTTTAATGAAGTGAGAAAAGACAAAAAGACCTTGAATAAGTTGTTGTCCGACCAAATGTTGGCCGCGACTGACGGTCTGTCGTCTGACAAATGCCCAATCATTTGGGCCGTCGATTAGGCCTGTTCGAGATGCCTTTAATAAAATGGGCATAACTTTTCCTCGGAGGTGTGAGCTTAGCAAGGTCAGTGGATATGGAAAGATAATTCAATTATGTACTTATGGGTAGGTCATGAAACACGGAATTCATTTTGTGCTAATAATTATGACCATTTAAAGTTGACAAAACTGCATTTTCCCCTTAACTGTCAGCTAATTCCCACCTACGATCAGACCTACGGACCTTAGGTCTACCTATGGACCATGCTGGTCATCCGTAGATCTTTTCAGAGAGTGGGTGAATAGGGGTCTCGATCGCGGTCACGGAACTACGGACCGTAAGTCCGACCTATAGACCGTAAGTCCATCCGTCATCCAAGACTTAACCAATTTTTCTGGGCTGAAATTTTTGGGAGTTTTTGATCATATCGACGGTTGTGCAGGACGGACCGTGGGTCAGGCTACGGTCCGTCGATGCCAGCGTTGGTTGTACCTTCAAAATGTTTGGTAAAACAATTTTTTTTACTGAATTGAGTTTCGATAACATGAAAATTCGCTGCAAATGCAAGTACAAACTAAGGGAAGATGATTCTAAGACTTAATTCATGCATAAATAACTGGTAATCTAAAGAGGAACTATTACCTCAAGCTGGAGTGGAATTGGTAGGAAAGAGGTGAGGATACTTTGCTTTCATGGCTGCTTCTGCTTCCCAAGTATCTCCCTCTACGGACTGAGTCCTCCACAAAACATAGATTAAAGCAACTTCATTGTTTCTCAACCTTGTGGCCTAACAGTCAAGAATCTCAACTAGTACACCCTCATAAGAAAGACTGTTTCACTGCCACATTCTCTAAATGGCACTACAGAGGCTGGGTCACCCACACACTTTTTCAAGAGTGAGATGTGGAAGACCGGATGCACCACTGCTAATTCTGCTGGTAATTCGAACTCATTTACCACCTTTCCAAACCTTTTTGAAGATCTTGTAAGGACCTACATATCTTGGACTGAGCTTCCCTTTCTTTCCAAATCTCATCACTCCCTTTCATACATGAGACTTTAAGAAAAAAACCAATCATCTACTTGGAGCTCTAGTTCCCTTCTCCTCACATCTGCATAAGATTTCTGACGACTTTGGGCTGTTTTAAGTCTATCTCTAATGAGTTTCACTTTCTCCATAGAAATAACGACTGAGTCTGGCTATCGAAGTTGTTTCACCTACTTCAAACCAACCAATTGGAGATCTACATCTACGCCCATATAAAGCCTCAGAAGGGGCTATCTAAATGCTTGAATGGTAACTAGTACTGTAGGAATACTCAATAAGAGGAAGATGATCATCCAAACTATCTTTGAAATTGATCACACAAGCCCTCAACATATCCTCTAGGGTTTGAAGGGTACGCTCGGCATGTCAATCCGTCTGTGGCTGAAATGTTGTGCTAAGTTTAACTTGAGTACCAGGACCCTTCTCAAATGACTTCCGGAAATGAGAGTAAACTGAGGATCTCTATATGAGATTATAGACAAAGGAACCCCATATAACCTCACAATATCATTAATGTAAACCCTTGCATAGTCTTCTGCCGAAAATGTATTCTTGATAGCCAAGAAGCGAGAAGATTTAATCATCCTATAAACTATCACCCAAATTGAATCATGATGTCTGCGACTATGCGGTAATCCTGTGTTGAAGTCCATATTGATCACATCACAATTTCAAGTAGAAATATTGATCTCTTGAGGCATACCCCCTGGTTTCCGATATTCTACCTTCACTTTCTTGAAATTGGGTCACTTACACACAAAATCTGCTATATCCCTCTTCATGCCATTACACAAATAGACTTCCCGCAGATGGCGGTACATATTAGTGGAACATAGATGAATAGAATAATGAGAGTTATGGGCTTCTGCAAGAATATGCTGTCTAAACTTGCCTACATAAGGAATACACAATCTACCGTGGTAGCCAAGTATACAATCTCCCCCTTGAGAGAAAACCTCTACTCTCTTATTATGGAGTACGCCCTTAAGTTCAAGCAATATTTGGTTAGTGTTTTGCTTTTCCTTAACCTCCACCACCAAAGAGGATTCTACCCCATTCTGAATTGTTACACCATTGTCTGATATGCTCACAAGGAGAATTTCCCAGCGAGCAAGCTTGTGAAAATCCTTCACTAGATCCTTCCTTTATTCCTCAACATGGGCTACACTAACCATAGATAATCTACTAAGAGCATCTGCTACTACATTCACCTTACCAGGATGGTAATGTACACTCATAGAATAATCCTTAAGGAACTCAGGCCATCTACTCTGGCGAAGGTTAAACTCCTTCTAGGTGAACACATATTCAAGGATCTTATTGTAAGTGAACACATCTACATGAACACCATACAAGTACTGTCTCCATATCTTGAGTGAAAACACCACCGCTGCAAGCTCGAGGTCATGAGTTGGATAGTTTTTATCTTGCACCTTTATCAGTCTAGAGACATACACTATAACCTTATCTCGCTGCATGAACACACAACCTAGGCCAACTCTAGATGCATCATGATAGATCACATAACCATTTTAACACTCTGGTAGAGTCAAGACAGGAGCTGTAGATAATCTAGTTTTGTCTCCAAAGCTTTTCTCATACTCATTTGACCATTGGAACTTCACCATATTTTAAGTCAACCTAGTCAATGTGAGGCTATGAATGAAAATTCTTTCATGAACCTTCTGTAATAACCCACTATGACAAAGAAAGTTTTGATATCTGTAGTAGAGGTAGATCTGGGCCACTGTTTCACTACTTCTATCTTCTTCGAATACACTCGGTCACTTCGCTAGATATAATATGACTATGAAAAGCAACGATAGCAACCAAAACTCAAATTTATTAAACATAGCGGATAACTTGAGATCCTTAAGTGTGTGCAGAATAACTCTCAAATGACTTGCATGTTCTTCCTCACTCCAAGAGTAAATGAGATATGATCAATTAAAACGATAACGAACAAATCCAAGTACTGTTTGAACACTCTGTTTATCAAATCCTTCAAAGCTGCAGGAGCATTATTTAGTCCAAACGACATAACTACAAATTCATAGTGACCATAGCGAGTTTAAAAGGCTGTTTTCAGAATGTCACTATCTCTTACTCTGATGTGATGATAACCCCATCTAAGGTCTATCTTTTAGAAATTGCTAGCACCCTGAACTTGTTCAAACAAGTCACCAATCCTGGGGTTGCGATACTTATTCTTGATTATGACCTTGTTCAACTATCTATAGTCAATGCACAATCTGAGAGAACAATCTTTCTTCCTTACGAACAACACTAGTGCACCCCATGGTGAAATACTACTTTTGATGAATCCCTTATCTAGAAGGTCTTTCAACTGCTCTTTCAATTCCACAAGCTCTGCTAGAGCCATTTTGTGAATAGGAATAGGCTGGGTATCTGGAAGGAGATCAATTTTAAAGTCGATTTCCCTTCTAAGAGGGACTCTAAGATGATCTTTTTGAGACACTTCTGGAAACTCAAAAACTATTGAAACTGACTCAAGAGTTGGGGTTTCGAGGCTTGAATTCTTTACCCAAACTAGATGATAGACATAACCCTTAGATATTATCTTTTTGGACTTAAGATAAGAAATAAATCGACCCACAGGTTCAAATCTACTACCCTTCCATTCTAAGATTTGTTCGTTTGGAACGTGAAAACAAACAATCCTAGTTCTACAATCGACTCAGGCATAAGATGAGTGTAACCAATCCACGCCTAGAATGGCATCGAAGTCTACAATTTCTAACTTTACTATATCTGCTGAGGTGACTTTCAGAGAGAGTGTGACAGGGCAATTTCTCTCTACTCGTCTAGTTGTATCTGGGTCATTAACTGGAGTAGAGATTGAAAAAGGTTCTGAGAGCGTTTCTGAGCTAACACTGAATTGGACTGGTATACTGAGTTACAAAAAATAAAGTCATGTCTGTTGTCTTTCAATTGAGTCAACCATATGTGTGTAAAATCCATAAGCTAGTTGGACGCCAATTTCACCCTATCACTACCAGTTACTTGCATAAGTCCAAATATTTTATTGGCCTTATCAATATACTTCGTGGGTCCTCAAAAAACATAGGACATAAAACTCAGGTGAATCTTTCAAAACAAATGTCGAATACTAGCTGCCACTGATCCACCATAGTTATTAATTTGAACTCGAACCTTCTGATTGTCCTGGTTGTCATACTTTTAGCCAAAAGCTGAACTGGCATTCTAAAACTTTACATTAGAACATCCTTATCAGGTACGAGATGAAATACGTCAGTATTGTGTGCATTCTATGTCCATGCCTAAGCTCGATGAGGAGGCATAAACTGAAACGTAGATTATCATGCTAGAATGGAATAAAATCATACCTCACACACGATAAGAGTAAGAAGAAAGTGAATTTTTCATAAAACACTTAATAGCCTCCCTCTCATTAGATGTGGTGAACTTCACACCCATGAAAAGGACTCTATTTATGCAGCTTTTAAAACATCATAGGACACTTAATTGTAGTTCTCTGATGCCAAGTTTTGTCACGCACTAAGTTACCATTGAGTCGCCGATACGGAACATAGAAACACAAGTGATCCCAAGCTAACCCTGTTAGCATGATAATGAGCATACTAAATATAATAAACTAATGCGGAAGCTAAAGCATAATTAAATCATAAAATATGGGGAATACCCATATTCCATAACTAAGATATTTGAAAAAAATGAGTTTAATACAAAGGAAATATTAACTCATTACTAAGTTGAATCTAACTACCTCTAAAATAAGCCTCTAAACTGGACTAGAGATACTGGGACAATCCCCAACTAAATCTAGCAAATACTGAAAATAAATGACTAAAATAAAATTGAATGAACTCATGATTATTGTAAGTGTAGAACGAGGACTGACTACTGAATCTGCTGAACTGTAGATTAGAAAATCAATCTATGCATGATCTAGATGCTGAGAACTTTAACCTACATCACGAAAAGATGTAGCACACGTATTCGTCAGTACTTGAAAGGTAATAAGCATGTAGGATACAGTAAAATCTGAAATAAAACATAACTAAATAAGCATAAAATCAAGTATAATTGTCACGATCGAAGTCTAGACCGCTGATGAGACTGGCATCGTTGACCTTTTAGTGGTCGCAGACAAGCCTACTTACGTCATTGTTACTTCATCTAGATTAATTTTAGGAAAAAATTTGAATATTTTTGTTTCTTATCATGCATAAAGGTCATTCTACTTACATTCATAATGTTCATAAAGAACCATCTAACATTAAGATTATCAACTGAAAGAAATAGTTCAAGACTACATTAAACGTATAATTTCCAAAATGGAACCAATACAATGTCTGAAATAAAAACGGAAAGAAACACTAGTGGAACATACTCCACTAGCTCAATACTATAAATAAGCTAGAATTTAATGGGAAAGAATCCTAGAAATAATGAGGGCCTACCATGTCCGAAGGATTGCTCCACGTCCGGAGAGTTTCAGCGTCAACCAGTAGCTCTAGCATCCACCTATGCCTACACCTAAAATTGTAGAGTTGTATAAGGTTAGTACACACTTGTACTAAGTATGGGTATATTCAATCACACACCAAGGACATGCATGAGTAAGAATAGCTCTTTCCTAACAACATAATTATTGAAAGTCAAGTTAGTAGACTTGCCGAATTGGGATTAGGAAAGTTGGTGAGCTTTCCATAATTTGATTAGGAAAGTGAGTGAAATTTCCAAATTTAAATTAGGAAAGCCATGTCAAGAGAATAACATGCGTCATCATACTTATCATATTGCACACAACACATAACATCTTGCACATAACACATAACATATTGCATATAGCACATAACATTTTGCATATCATTCATTCATATGCCATGGACCTTGGAATAATGGACTTGACATCAAGACTTCCCAAAAATGACGGCTCAACATATGGGAATAATGGACTTGACATCAAGACATTTTTATTTTTACTAAAGTAAAAAATAATTTATGAATTTGAAAATATTTTTAAAAAATAAATTTTTTTTGGAGCGGTGATGGGGAGGGGATAGGAGTTAAAAAATAAAAATTTTAATGTGGTAGTATTTTTTTTTTAAAAAAAACAAATTGCAGGATAAAATTTAGCTTTGTAAAAAAAGGAGCAAACTGTTACTCATTGATTATATATAGTTTGTACTAACATTTTGATACAATCAATCAGGCCTATGTGACTCAAGAAGACACTCTAATGGCAACTCTCACAGTAAAAGAAGTTGTATACTACTCAGCTGAACTACAACTTCAAAATTCCATGCCAAAATCAGCGTACTCAGCTGAACTACAACTTCAAAAAATTCCATGCCAAAATCAGCGAAAAAACAAATAGTATACATGACTATGAAGGAAATGGGATTGGAAACAGGAATTGGAGGATGGAGCGGAAAAGGAATTAGCGGAGGACAAAAAAGGAGAGTCAACACATGCTTAGAGATTCTAACGCGCCCAAAACATCTCTTTCTTGATGAACCAACTAGTGGACTTGATAGCGCGGCGTCTTATTTGCAAGCACCACAACTGCCAAATCTAGGTCATTAGTAGGATAATTCTTCTAACGAAGCTTGAGCTGTGTGGACGCATAAGCTATCACCTTTCCACCCTGCATAAGAAAACAACCCAAACCAACCCTAGATGCATCACAATACACAGTGTAATTCTCCCTACACTTAGGCAAAGTAAGCACCGGGGCTGAAGTTAGTCCATTCTTAAGCTCCTGGAAACTCTTCTCACAAGCCTACATCCATTCAAACTTGGGATTCTTCTTAGTCAAAGTTGTCCGTGAGGCAATAATAGAAGAAAAACATTCCACGAACTTGCGATAATGACCAGCCTATCCCAAGAAGCTACAAATGTCTGTGGGACTAAGAGGTTTTTTCCATTTCTTAACAACTTCCGTCTTCCTGGGATCTACCTCCACACCTTTGTCAAAGACAACATGACCAAGGAAGGTCACTGATCTAAGCAAGAATTCGCACTTGCTTAACTTGGCATACAACTGATATTGTCTAAGTACCTCCAAGGTTAGTCTCAAATGTTGTTCATGCTCTTCCTTGGTCTTATAGTAGATGAGAATGTCATCAATTAACACTATGACGAAAGAGTCAATGTATTCACGGAAGACTCTGTTCATGAGACCCATAAATGCAGCAGGTGCATTCGTGAGACCAAATGACATAACAAAAAACTCATAATGACCATAACGGGTACGAAAGGCAATATTTGGAACATCTTCATCTCTAACCCATAACTGATGGTACCTTGAACAAAGATCGATTATTCAGAAGATACTAGAACCTTGGAGTTTGTCGAACAAGTCATCTATTCAGGGAAGTTGATACTTTTTCTTAATAGTGACTTTGTTGAGATGCCGATAATCGATACACATTCTAAGATTTCCATCTTTCTTTTTCAAGAAAGACACTGGAGTGCCGCAAGGGGATATGCTCGGCTGAATGAAACCCTTACAAGTGAGATCTTTTGAATACAGCTTCAACTCTTTGAGTACAGCTTGAGCCATTCTATAAGGAGGAATTGAAATTGTTTTAGTATCGGGTTCTAAGTCAATAATAAAGTCAACCTCTCAAGGGGGAGGAACTCTAGGCTAATCATTAGGAAATACATCATGGAACTCATTCACTACAGACATTGAGTCTATGGAAGGAATGATGATCTAAATCATTAGCACTAACAAGGTGACACAATAACCCCTTCAACATCATTTTATTGGTTTTAAGGTTCGAAATCAAGGAATTAGGACGACTCGAGTTGTACCCCTTGAGATTAGCTCTTCATCATTACGGAAACGAAATCTCAAAACCCTACTAGGACAATCCATGAAACCATAACAACTAGGAATCCACTCTATGCAAAGAATAACATCAAAATCATGCATTGGTAACTCAACAAAGTCTACACACATAGTTTCACCACATAGCACTATTGTGCAATCCATGTACACTCTATCAATTCTTACATTTTCTCCTAAAGGTGTACTAACCACTATAGGTCATGTAGAACTTCAGGCAATATCTCAAATGTTAGAGCAAGCAAAAGAGTTAGAAAAGAAACCGTAGACCCTGGATCAAGTAAATCATAAACAGAAGTCGAGAATACTTGCAACATACTTGTGACCACATAAGTGGACTTCTCCTCCTCATCCTTGCCCTTCTAGGCGTAGAACCTATTCCTCTTTGGAGGTTCGGATGCTTCTGTATCCTATGGATTAGGATTAGGTTGAGCATTTCCTCTAGCCTAACCACTTTTCTATGAGCACTCCTTAACCATGTGCCCGCCCTTAATGCAATCGAAGCAGGCATTAGTGCCCTATCTACACTCTCCACTATGAGCACGGCCACACTTAGCACAATCCTTTCTGGGATGCTGCTCTTACCTTGATTGCCCTTCTTTGGATCGGGTCTACGTCCTCTAGGTATTGTACTACTCTAACAGTTAGAGTTCCCTTAACTCCGTTGCCCCTTTTTGAACTTGGGTTGCTCACAGACTCATAAATTGTTTATGTGGCCTCCATGGCTTGGACCTGCCTAATCTTGAGGCTTAGGCCTCCTAGATCATGGACGCCCCTCTTCTTGCGGTTGTCCCCTACCTGCTGGAGATGCACCATAAACCAGGATAGGTCCATGTTATCATGGAGCATCGCAGACCGACATTCTTCCTCCATATTTCCGTTGATTCCTTTGAGGAACCTCCTCATCTCATCCCTGGTGTGGTATACAAGAAAGTAGCATACTTGCATAGCTTAACAAATTTTAGGTAGTACTCCCTGACTGTCACGAATCCCATCTTATGGTTGATAAACTCCTCAACCTTGGCCACCCTTATCTCTATTGGAAAAAATATCTCCAGAAAGGTTGTCTTAAAAAGCTCATATGTGATCGGAGCTGCATTTCCATTGCGTGCATTAGAAGTCCATGCCTAAGCTCTATGAAGAGGCATGATCTGAAATGTAGAACGTCAAGATAGATAGGAATAAGAACATACCTCACACACGAAAAGGGTAACAAAAAATTGAAGTTTTTCACAAAACACTTCATAGCCTCCCTCTTATTAGATGTGGTGCATTTCACACCTAGAAAAAGAACCCTACTTAGTGTGGTTTTTTGGACATCCTAGGACACTTAAACCTACTGATCTCATACAAAGTTTTGTCACGCCCCGAGCTACCCTCGAGACGCGGACACGGAACTTAGAACAACAAGTGATCCCAAGCTAACCATTCTGGCATAATCATGAGCATACTAAAGATAATAACTTAATGTGGAAGCTAAATCTTAATTAAATCATAAAAGATGGGGCGTACCTATATTCAAAAACTAAAATATTTTAAAACAATGAGTTTAATACAAAGGAAATATTAACTCAATACTAAGCTAAATCTAACAATGTCTTAAATAAGCCTCTAAACTAGACAATAAATAATAGGATAAGCCTATTCTAAATCTTGCAAAAAATGAAACTAAATGACAAAGAAAACAGAAATCAACTCATGACTATTGTCCTTTGAGAATGAAGACTCACAACTAAATCTACTAAATTGGAGATCAGAAAATCGATCTATGCATGATCTTGATGTAGAGAACCTGAAGCTACATCACTAGAAGATGTAGTTCACATATGTGTGTCAGTACTTGCAAGGTAGTAAGCATGTAGGATAGAGTAAAGCTGAAATAAAATATAAATGATCAAGCATAAATGGAAGTATAATAATCTGACATGATAAACTTAATTGTGAACTAACTGGATGCAATGACCAATTTATAACATGATAAAACTCAATACTAAATATAGTTATAAATGGTCAATATAGAGAGTCTGACTGATATGTGGGAGCTACTAATAACTGATAATAAAATCACATGAGCTAAATATTGAGTCTGATGTATACGCACCATCGAGAGGACCCAACAGACCCTACCAAAGGTATAAATTCATGTTGGCGTAATAACTAAACAGATTGCCTCTAGGGGGACTTACAACCTACTTGGGTAGTAGTTCTGGGTCTATTTTGTATGCTAAACCCTAGTCGAACTTGGTATTATGCTACTCTCAATGAATTCTGTAAATTTTACTGATTATGTCTGTGTTTCTGTAAATACTTGATAGCTCGAAGTAAACATAAAAACCGAGAATGCAACATTAAATCTGATAATGATGCTTGAAAAATAGAGGAATGTATAACTAAATAACTAAAATATATGACCTAGCATGTGTAATTAAAGAACTAAAGAAATACAAAGCTAGGGTTCTGAAATTGATGCAATAAAATCAATAATAACATGACAATCTTATTTGGAACTTATAACTAATAAGTTCATGAAGTTCTTGAATCCCTAGGTCTAATCATGATTTAAGAATTAAAAATCTAACTGAAAACTAGGGACCCACTGGTTGAATGAAACACACTAGTGAAATCCCACATGCCTGGTGATGAAATACACGGAAAAATAATTAAGTTTCGGTGCTGGAACTGCTGGAGCTTGTTGTGTTCTTGAACTAGGGTTCTTGAGCTTTTTCTCCTCTCTTGCTTCTAATTTACTATGCTTTGATTTAATGATTTGACTTAGATATGTTTTAATTATGTTTCTAGGCTTAAATTTACTAAAATCTGATGATTTAGGGTCAAAATGACATATCTTAATGTGTAAATGAAGTGGGAAAAGACAAAAAGTCCCATGGATAAGTTGCGGTTGGACCGAACGACGGCCAGGACTGACGGTTCATCGTGTGACCGACGCCCCATCGTTGGGTCTGTCGATTGAGACTATTCGACAGGGCCTTACTTAAATGGCCATAACATTTTACTCGGATGTCGAATTTCAGCAAAGTCGCTTACTATGGAAGATAATTTAATTATCTTTCTGTGGGTAGGTTATGGGAAACATAATTAATTTTGTTTTAAGAGTTAAGAACTTTTGAAGTTGACCCAACCCTATTTCCCCCTTAACTCTCTGCTAATTACCACCTACGATAAGACCTACGGACTGTAAGTCCATTTGTATATCTTGTCATAGAGTGGGTGAATTGGGGTATCGATCGACTATCATGTACTACGAAACATCGTATTACCTACAGACCGTAAGTTTTTTCGTTGTCCAAGACTTATACAAATTTTTTGGGCTGAAATATTTTGGATTTTCTGATCCCATCAAAGGTTTTGCAGGACGTACGTTGGATCAAGCTACTGTCTATCGATACCACCATTGGTTGCAGCTGTGGATTTTTCTGTAAAGCTGATTTTTGGTATGTTTTGGCTACGAGGTGTTACGCAAAATACAAACAACATGATCACTAACTTATTCAACTTTTAAATTGTACAAGGATACTAGTGAAAGAAAGTTCAACGAGAACGATGAGAACAATCCTAGTTTTCAAGATATCAAGAATCGGCGAAAGGAAAGTTCTTTTGGAGAAAGAATTCCAGTAGAGAAACACATACCTTATGTAGTAGTTAAGGAAGAACACCTTGAACAAAAACTTGAAAAAAATATTGGAATTGCCCTAGAGCGTCAGTTGAAACTTTCCCCCTTTTTAGCTTTCATTTGTTCACTGATTTCATTGTGAAATTATTAGTGTTTGAACGTGAGTCTATGTCTTAGGAACTGACCATGACTAATTCAACATAGGTTAATTAAGATAATTAAATAAATTAATTAGTTAATTACTATAAATCCCCTCCTAGATTGATTAGAAATAGGAAAACATAACACTTAGTCAAATCTGGAAATTAGTGTTGACTATGGTTTTGGTAAATATTTTTACTTTATATTAATTAATTAAATCCTTAAATTAATTAATTTTGGAACCTAGCATAAGTACTAATGTACCCCTATGTTATTTGAACCATAATCAACAACTTTAGTTCCAACCTAGGTTAAGTACTAGAATGCTTCTTTAATTATACTAGGTTAGTGAAAGGTTTTCGTTTTGACCATTTACATTAGTTAATCAAATGGCTATTTAAATTAATAAGGTGACATAATGTAATTACTATATTACCCTTAAGTCGTTAGGACCTTAACTAACTCTTTGGAACATCCTAGGTTAGGTACTAGGTTGTCTCTTTAACTAGAACTAGGTTAGTGTCGACCCGGTAAAGTCTTAGGTTGTCGGGTACACTAATTGGCCCATTTCGATAAGTCCTACCGTAATTAGCTATCTATTGAAGTAGGTTATAGTCTAGAATAAGTTAGAGAGGTAGGCCCCACATCGGGAACTGATGTGCATGCCTGCCCCCTAACTACCCTAAAAAAATTCAGTTAGGGTGGTCCCCTCTTGGCCGTTTCGCCCCATGTGCTTGCACATGGTCTTGCACATTGGTTGATTTTAATTCCTAACTAACTATAATTTATGTATAATTTGGGAATTTTTAGTTATTGTCCCAAGGATCCTCACAATGTCCTTCGACATTGCTTAATCTATATGATCATTTTAAATGGTCATGTGGAATGGTACTAGGCTTGTCATTGGGATGCGTAGTACTTTGTGTGAAACTATTCTGAACGATTTTATTTTAGCTTATAGTCTTCATTGCAGGTACATTTCTTAAACAATCTCATAAAAGTTAAAAAATCTATTATCACCCTTTTAAGACGATAATTTCTAATATGCCCAATATTTTGCTTTTTTGGGCATAATATAGAAATTGGCTAAGACCCCCTTAGCAAATTTTCTATACTATGCAAATATTTCTCAATATTGGGCATTGGGATGCCTATGCACCCCCAATACACATTCCTAAAGACCTATTAGGCTCTTCACTAAACATGTAATTTCCTAGAATGTTATATTATCCCCCCCCTTCAGACACATTCGTCCCCGAATGGCACTACACATCATTAAACATAAAAATGGTGATTTTCGAAAATACTTTAACATGCTTGAACTTTTCTTCTTTGTGAATATCTGATTCACTCTTATTTGGATGATGCATATGATTCAAGCTTATCTTAAACTTTATATTTGAGGTCGAGGAACTTTCTTATCAATCACATTTAACTTAATATACATCAGTACTTATGCAACACAAAAATCATGTCTACGTTGTACCAAAAAAACAGCAACATGAATGCAAACATGACTTCATTTTAGCTCATATATTGAAATTATTAAAACGTATGATTAGGGCATTAGAACACCAAAATCGACTAATGCACTAAAACATAGGGTTTGTTAAACAAAAACTAGACTTAGGAAGAGTATATATAACGTCAACATGGTGGTTCCTCCATAATACTTTAACAGTGGCAACCTCCTTGTTCCTCAGCTGCTTCACTTGGCGATCTAAAATTTCAACTGGAACCTCTTCATAAGAAAGGTTCTCATCAAATCCTAACCCCTCTACAGGCAGGATGGATGTTGTATTGCCTAGACACTTCTTAAGCATTGAAACGTGGAACAAGGGATGAACAGAAGCCAAGTCTAATGGTAACATCAGTTCGTAGGCAACATTTCCAACCTTCTGCAAGATCTCATAAATACCTACATACCTCGGACTCAAGTTCCCTTTCTTACAAAACCTAATCATCCCTTTCATGGGTGATATCCTCAGGTAGACATGATCACCCACCTCGAATTCAAGAGCTCTGTTTCTGTTATCTGCATATGATTTTTGACGATTGTAACAATAGCCAATCTATCCCTAATCATAATGATCTTAGAGCCAAGTATGGAGGACTCTACTACCTCAAACTACAAAACTGGAGACCTTCATCTCCTGTCATATAGTGCTTCAAAAGGTTCCATCAAAATGCTGGAAGGATAGCTATTATTATAAAAGAACTCAATTAGTGGCAAATTATCATCCCAACTCCCCTTGAAGTCAATAACTCATGCTCTCAGAATGTCTTCAAGGGTCTAAATAGTATGCTATTCTTGTCCCTCCATATGGGGATGAAAAGTAGTATTGAGCTTCACCTGGGTACCCAAGATCTTTTGGAAAGATCTCCAAAAATGAGAAGTAAATTGGGCTCCCCTATCCGAAATGATAGACAGACAAATCCCATGCCATCTCTCAATATCATCAACATACAACTTGGCATAGTCTTCAGCAATGTAAGTAGACTTCACAGTAATGAAGTGAGCAGATTTAGACATCTTGTAAACAATAACCAGAAAATCGACGTAAATAGCCTCCCACTTCCAAGTTGTGATCTCAATCGACTGGG
The DNA here is from genome assembly GCA_027705065.1 of Solanum peruvianum. NCBI lineage: Eukaryota > Viridiplantae > Streptophyta > Magnoliopsida > Solanales > Solanaceae > Solanum > Solanum peruvianum. Next base: position 13,343,919 of record JAKWJD010001757.1, on the reverse strand, counting down.
TGAGACCCCCAGGTTTAAGGTGTTTGGCCTTAACCTATTTGCAATTTGGAAACTACTCCACAAACTTCGAGATATCACGCTTCATACCTTCCCACCAATAGACCTCTTTAAGTCCATGATAAAATTTGGTAGAACCTTGATGAATAGAATACCTGGAGCCATGGGCCTCTACAATAATATTAGGCCTTAAATTATCAACGTTGGGCACACATAATCTGTTCTTGTACCTGAGTACACCATCCCTTCCTAGGCAAAATGATTCATATAACTCACTCAACACTGAGTCTTCAACTCCATGAGTACATGTTCAAGGTGATGCTTGGCTTTGACATATACAACTAATGAAGATTCAGAACTGCAATGAACTGAACAACCCTATTTGGTGTATCTACCAATCGTACACGCTATCCAATTGGTGTACCTCCTTAACCAACTCTTTCCTCTAATCATCAATATGAACCATGCTTCGCATGCTCAAATGTCTCAATGCGTCAGCCACTACATTGGCCTTACAAGGGTAATAATGAACACTCATGTACGAATCTTCAAGCAGCTCCACCCATCTCCTTTGACAAAGATTTAACTCTCTCTACATAAAAACATACTGAAGACTTTTATGGTCAGTAAATGAATAAAAATTTACACCATATAAATAATGAATCCAAATTTTTAATGCAAAGACGAGAGCAGCTAACTCAAGATCATGAGTAGAGTAATTCTTCTCGTGGACTTTTTACTGCCTGGAAGCATATGTAATTACCTTGCCACATTGCATAAGAACACTTCCAAAACCTACTAGAAAAGCATCACAATATACAACATATCCTTCACCACTCCTCGACAATGTAAGCACTGGAGCTGAAGTGAGTTAGTCTTTGAGCTCTTGAAAGATCTTTTCACACATTATAGACCACTCAAACATCACCTTCTTCTTCGTTAAGGCTGTCAGCGGGGCAGCAATAGTGGAGAATCCCTCCACAAACTTGCGATAATAATTAGCAAAACCTAAGAAACTCCTAATATCTATGGGGGTGACAGGTCTCGGTCATTTCTTCACTTATTCAACCTTTTTCAGATCAACCTCAACACCCTGGTCGGTCACAATGTGACCAAGAAAGGTAAGTGATCTTAGCCAGAATTCACATTTGCTTAAGTTTGCATAAAGCTTATGCTGTCTAAGTACTTGCAATGTCTTTCTTAAGTGTACTTCATGCTCTTCTCTAGAATTAGAGTATATAAGGATGTGATATATGAATAGTATGACGAAGGAATCAAGGTACTCACAGAAGACATTAATAATAATGTCTATAAATTCGGCTGGTGAGTTTTTGAGACCGAATGACATGACGAGAAATTCATAATGCCCTTATCCAGTATGAAAAGCATTCTTAGGGATGTATTCTCGCCTCACTCTAAGTTGATGATAGCCTAACCTAAGGTCTATCAAGGAAAATAAACTTGAACCTTGGATTTCGTCAAATAGATCATCAATTATGGGAAGAGGTTACTTATTCTTTATAGTATCTTTTTTGAGTTGCCGATAGTCGATGCACATTTAAGGGTTTTATCCTCTTTCTTTACGAACAACATTGGAGCACCCCATGAGGAAATGTTTGAATGGATGAAGCGCTTATTAAGTAGATCTTTTAATGGAAACTTCAATTCTTTGAGTTCAGCTGGTTCCATCTTATATGGGGGAATAGAAATTTGCATGGTGTTGGGATCTAAATCAAATCCAAAGTCAATCTTACGTTCAGGAGGGACTCTTGGTAAATCCTTCAGAAAGACATCTTGTAACTCATTCAATATTGACAGAGTGTCTATGGAAGGAAGTTCTTGATCAAAGTCATTTACTCTAACTAAGTGGCATAAATAACCCTTAGTTATCATCTTATTCTCCTTAAAGTGTGATACAATTTTGCCAACTGGACTTGAACTACTCCCTTCCCATTCAAGCAATAACTCATTTGGAAACTAAAACCTCTCTACCCTATTTCGATAATTTATGGAGGAACAACACTCATGGAGCCAATACATACACAAGATTATATCAAAATCGAGCATGGATAATTCCATAAAATCAGAGTGAGTGACTCTATAAAGGATGTGAATTTGGCAATTTTTATACCCTCTTTCTGCTCTAATGTAGTCCTTTATTGGAGTACTTACTATAATCGGCTCATGCAAGATATAAGGAAACACATCACATCTACTAGCTATCAAAGGAGTAACAAATGATATAGTGGATCCCGGATCTAATAATGCATTCACAGGGAAAGTAAAGACATGCAACGTACCCGTGACTACATCAGCTAACTTCTCTTTCTCTTCTCTACATTTCAACACATAAAATCGGTTCCTATTAGGATGTTCCGCTGTAGCATTTGCATTCGGCCAAGGATGAGCATCTGCCTTGGACGGATTTATCACATGAGGATAATTTAGGACCATGTGTCAAGTCTTACCACACTAGGATAAGGCATTAATATCTACAAAACATTCATCTCCATGAGAACGTCCACGTTTACCACAAGGCTTGCTTTTTTGCTGGACCTTCCGATCATTACCTTTATAGGCCAGACTTCTTCACTTTGGAATTTGAATTTCTTGAATAAGCAGAATTACGTGAATGCCTCTTAAACTTAGGCCTGTTCTATAATCCATATAAGCCCCTACCCGAGCTAGAACCAGTCAAATCGGCAATCTTAGGCTTCTTTCATTCATGAACTCTCCTCTTACAGTGGCTCTCCTCAACTTGGTGAACATGCACCATCAACCTACCCAGATCCATGTTGTCATGTAACATGGCTGCTCAAAAATCTTCCTCTAGATCCTCAAACACTCCAGTCATAAACCTGCCCATTTCGTCCCTGCTATTTTCCACCAGAGAAGAGGCATACTTTAAGAGTTTAACAAATTTCAAGGAATACTCCTTGAATGATATACCTCCTTGTCTCAGGTTGATGAAGTCTTAAACTTTGGATTCCCTTTGTTCTCTTGAACAACCTCTCCAGGAAGGCAGTCTTGAGAACATCCCATGTTATGGGAACATCTCCTAGTGCTCGTCCATCTTCCCACATCCGGTACCAAACCTGTGTCACGTCTTTAAGCTGATATGCAATCATCTGATCCTTTGCCTCCTCATCAACTCCCATGGCACATAGTATCTTGTGGACCTCATCCACAAACTCCTAACAATCCTCATTTGTCTTGGATCCGTAGTAAATTGGGGGATTCGTTTTGGTGATGTCCCTTAGCCTGCTAGCCATGGTGCAAGCATGCGGGTTCTCCCTCATAGCACCCTTTATTTTGGCTTGAGCCTTGATGTCCTGGTCCTGAGTGGTGATGTTATGTGCCATCTGCTGCAACGCCTCCCTCACTTCACCATCTGTCAATCCAACTGGGTTGACAGGCACATGATCTACTGTAGCTGGGCTTTATGAGGAGCTTGGTTTCCTCAAACAACTTCCTCACCAACTCTCCTGCCTGTATTTCTCCTCGTATTCATTTTCTACACGTAGATACAAGAAGAGAGTTAGGTTTTTTAGTGACACTAGATGTCACAATTCCATAAAGCACGTTAAAGAGTAGAAGAAGGGAAGGTTTCCTATCATCATGTAGTCTCTAAGTGATGATTATGGTGCGCTTCAAAACCATCAGCTAGAAACTACGTAATGTGGTTGTTTTGTGCTTTAGCTCCTAGGTTATTTAACCTCGTGTTCTAATACCAAGATTGTCACGATCAGATTCGTGAATCCAAATTGTAACTGGCATCAGTGACTTCTCAGAGGTCACATGCCTTTTCATGCATTTATCACATTCATATGGTTAATTTTAGTGAATAAATTTAAAACTTTTTAAAACATATGAAGTATACATATACTTCATATAGTTATTACATAGTTACATCATATATTAAGTTCAAAGTAAAGAAAAAACATTCTAATAAATACATAATCAATTAAAATCAGAGAATAACATATGATAGTAGATTGGCAAAATAGCCTTATTACAAAGCTTCAAATAAACGTATGAAAGAAACTCTATGGACAACATCTACTATCTATGTCTAAAACTAACACTAGACTAAAAACTGTAGCATCCTCAAAATCAAGAGGACCTACCAAATAGTCTAAAGAGCGTTAATGTCCAAACCGCTGCAATGACTCTTCAATCTTCTCTCTGACCAGCATTTATAAAAATAGTTAATTGTATAGGGTTAGTACACCCTTGTACTAAGTATGGGTGTATACACACATACACATAAGGCAATGCATGATCAAGGAAAGCTCTTCCAAAAAAACATGTCATTTCTGGAAAGTGACTTCACTAGACCTTTCTAATTCGTTATTTTTTAATTGTGGTATGAATATGATATATTTTAATGCATTCAAAGCACAAAACTCATTTTCTAGTTGATTACAAGAAATTAGACTCCTGAACATAATTTTAGAAGAACTCGAGCGAAAATTATAAATTTTGCTATGAAAAACCCGAGAGCCCCTTTTTTTACACTTAAATTTTTTTCAGTATTTTGTTCTTCTTGTTCTATAGTTCAATGATTCCTTTGATCCTATTTTTACTTAGAACTGCAATGATTCATTGTAGTCCCATACCCACAATGAATCAAGAGAGTAATCTGAGGACTAAGGAATGATTTCACTGGCTAACATTGAGTCATTCGTTACTCTATGTATCCATTAACATTTCATAAGCCAATCTCTATTGGCTATGCCATCTATTTAATTACTTTCACAATAGAGAAGTTATGAGGTTTTTAGTTGTCATTATGTTTCTACTTCCTTTTATTGGCATCATATAAGAAGTCATTATAAGCTTATCTTATTTTACCTTTCCCAGTAGTTGCTGAAACTTCATAAGTATTGATATTGGCAATTGACATTCTTTAGATCTTCTTCATAGCTCACTTTAAAGATATGTTCCAACATCATTCTTTCTTGCATTCATAGAGACATCTTTAGAAGTAAGATAAGGCAAGGAAACATGAAATCCAATGTCCTCCCCACACTTAAAAGAGGTGATTCGCCGATTTAAATTAACCTATATCATGTGAGCTACTCATTAAATCTAGTGTCAGCCCCACACCAAAAAGGGGTGATTCGCGGCTAAGGCTAATCCATCTCAGGTGTTCACTCTACACCAAAAAGTGGTGGCTCACGGCAATAGTGAACCAAGAACATGTTTTTAGCATTAATCAACATATATCATGTGAAATCAAAACATACCTAGCTCTCTTAGGTGGAAACCACAAGCTAATTTCTATGTTGGCTAGACATAGTTCGAAGACTATGGAATTAAGGAGACTACTTATCCACCTCGGTGATAGCCTCATCACATGAGACTTACACATGCAAGAACATGCTCATTATAGTCTATCATTGTTTTGCTCACTTTCATTATCTTCTTTATGTTTTAGAGTTGACTCAAACATTATGGAAGCTTGCTTTTTGATTGAGATTTACTTACTCTATTGATGACTTATCATGCTTAATTTACATTGATGAAATGTGAATTGTACTTACATATCATCCTTTGGTGTAAATGAGACTAGTCTCACACATTCTGACACCTTTATTTGTGAGTATTTTCAACATAGTAGCGCAAGTGTAAGTGAGGCTTGTCTCACTTCCTTTAACACCACATTCTGCTCATTTCTTTAACTTAGACCTCATTAGTTATGTTATTGCTCACGATACTTACTTACTTTTGTGTAGTAGCTTCATATCATCGATTACGAACGATGAGCACTTCATTCAATGAGTTTCATAAGGTCATATATCATTCTTGTACAACATGTTGGGAGTTGTCCCAATGAATGGCATGCTGTTGGATGTGGTTTCATTGAATAAGTTTAGAAGTTCTTATGATGTCATTTCTTTAATCTAACTACACAAGATTGACATATGATTAGTCTTGGCCTAAACACTTGGATATAAAACTACATAACGATTTTTGTTGGCATATGCAAATTTTATGTGTGTTCATATTTAAATTTAATATGTATGATCAATTAGCCAATACTTTAATCATTTAACATAAATTGATAGCCATTTGCATGCATTCATTTGGGACAATGTACTTTTAGCCAATTTATTGGCATAAGATAAACAGTACCATTAGGATGTGAATTCATCAAGGTCTTTTTAACCAATCTTAGTTCATGACTTTAGGGATAACGTTTTTAATTATCTTGGAAAGAATCATATTAAAATTTTATGAATATAACATCTTAATAACGTCACAATAACATCAAGTCCACATCCGGAGAAACACATCAAAACTTAAACATTTACGGAATTAACAAGCATATCCTCGATTCTTAATTAACTTTGTAATCTTCACATGAGCACAATTGCATAGGTTCATTCGACATTAAAAATTCCGGAACCCTACACATTAACATCAGCCTGCACAAAATACCAGAAACATGATATCTAACCTATTCAACATTGAAATAATACAACGATACTAGGGAAAGGAAGTTCGACGAGAACGATGGGAACAACACTAGTTTTCAAGATCTCATGAATCGTCATAAGGAATGTACTCTTGGAGAAAGAATTTCAGGAGAGAAACCTATACCTTAAGTAGAACATGATTAGCGAAGACCAGCTTGAACAAAAACATTAAGAAACCTTGGAATTGCCCTAGAACGTTAATGGAAACTTTTCCCATTTTTGGCTCTTGTTCGTTCACTAATTTGCGTTTTGAAATTATTAGTGTTTGTACATGATTATAAGTCTTAGGAAGTTACCTTGAATCATTAAACGTAGGGTTATTAAGTTAATTAAATAAATTTATTAGTTAATTACTAAAAATTCCCTCCTAGATTAACTATAAATAGGAAAATATACCAGTTACTCAAATCTTTAAATTGGTATTGACTATAGTTTCGATCAACATTTCATAAAAAAATGAGAAGTCTAGCTTCTCTAAGGAGTAAACAAATAGGAACTTAAACCTTTACAGAAAAGAGGTTTAGCAGCTACTTGAACGAGACCAATATGAACAAATTTAAATTATTTTCTATAAATGTCTATATCAGCATCAATCAAATATTTAATAGTCTCTAAAAAGTTATTAATTGCATAAGTTGATTCACAAGTTTTAATATTATTATTTTTTAACAAATGAAAATTACCTATTTGGTAATTCTTATTAAAAGGTTCTTTTTGAATAGACCAATTTTTCAAACGACTTTCTTCTTTATAAAGAGATATATTAAAATAGTTAAAAATATTATTATTCATATGAATAACTAGCAGTTGTATTTAGGAAGGATAGAACATCAAGAATCAATAAGCGATTAAGATAATTTTAACAATGCTCATCCATTTAACGGTAAGATTAACAATGATGCGAATAATACTAAAATAAATTATAGAAGCGATTATTATATTAATAAAATATATAACAATGATTGAACAATTGTATAGCCTTGGATATTACTCAATCATTACACCACATATATTGGATTTTACTCATCTTTGGCAAGTCATGTTTCAGGACGAAACAGCAAAAGATCTATTGCCTACCCCTTAGGCCTTACGGACTTACGAAGTACCTCAACCAGAGTTTAATCGCTACAATCAGACTTATGCAGAAATGAAACCTCAATATGGGTAATGTGAAACCTTAGTTCATAACATGCTTAAAATCGAAGTTAACTATAATAGTATCAGAATAATAACAAAGCTGTAATTTCTTTAGGTTATGCTGATCAAAGTTAATAATATCATAAGCAAGATAAACTCTATGATGAAGCTTCATCATGAAGTCTATTAATGGTTTCTTCACCTGAGACCCCAAAGCTATCTTTAAGCTATAGGATGATTTTAACTTAGTTTATTTTGCTTATGATATTATTATCTTTGATCATCGGAACCTAAAGAAATTATATTTTTGTGATTATTCTGTTAATATCATAGTTAACTTCTATTTGAAACAAGTTATGAGCTAAGGTTTCCCATTGCCCATATTGAGGTTTCATCTCTGCATATGTCTGAGTATACCGATTAATCTCAAGTTGAGGGACTTGGTAAGCCTGAACTAGATCGTGGAAAGTCCGTAAGGCCTAAGGGGCCATAGATCTTTTGGTGTTCCACCCTACAACATAAATTCCCAAAGATGAGTAAAACCCAATATATGTGGTGTAATGGTTGAGTAATTTCGAAGGCTATTTAATTGTTCAATTATTGTTATCTATTTTATTAATCTAATGATCTCTTCTATAATTTATTTTAGTATTATTCGCATCATTGGTAATCTTACCGTTAAATGGATGAGCATTGTTAAAATTTTCTTAATCGCTTATTGATTCATGAAGTTCTATAATGCCTAAAGACAACTGCTAGTTATTCGTATGAATAATAATATTGTTAACTCTGTTAATATATCCCTTTCTAAAAAAGAAAGTCGTTTGCAAAATTAGTCTATTCCAAAAGAACCTTTTAATAAGATTTAGCAAATAGGTGATTTTCATTTGTTGAAAATTATAATATTAAAACTTGCAAATCAACTTATTCAATTATTAACTTTTTAGAGACTATTAAATTGTTGATTGCTGCTGGTATAAACAAATATAGAAAGGAATTTAAATTTCTTCATATTGGTCTTATTCAAGTAATTGTTAAACCTTTTTTCCGTAAAGGTTTAAATATTCCTATTTGTTTACTACTTAGAGATGCTAGACTTCTCAATTTTGATGATTCGCTATTAGGAATCATAAAAAGTAATCTAGCTAATGGGCCAGTTTACTTTAATTGTTATCCCAATTTCTCAATAGAAATATATACCCTAATGTACTTGATACTTATACGCTTAACGTCAATACCAAGAACATGATAGCAAATTAGGAACCAGATATTTAGCTGTAATATACAAGGTATATTATAAGCTAATGAAAACCACTATTGCCCCAAAAGCAATTAACGCTAGTACCTAAGGAGCTAAAATTCTTATGGGATATAAAAAAGAGCATAGCACGACCTTTGTCCTTAGAGTGCTAAAGTGGGATGAAATTCTTTAAGATAATAGTTGGAAGTTTGATTCCATTGGTGAACCTCTTCCAATTTAACTTTGTAGGTCTTTCCTAGAAAGTATTACCCAATTTGCAGACGTATCCAAAAACCTTAAGTTTTAAAGATCCAACTCTTTCAACCAAGCGTCTTCAAGTAGAAAATGTCTATGGCTAGACCTTCTAGTTCAAAAATTCGGGAGGAAGATGACTTGTATGAAACCTCTAATGTTTTAGAACAGGGTAAATTCCATGGTGTGGATTTTTCCCAAACCATCCCCAAAGTCTATTATGATTCTTCTTTTGAAAGAAGTCCTTCTTCAAGTGAAATGAAGCCTTCATTACATAAGAAAAAGGATTCTTTTGGAGTTATCAAATCTTCAGATAACTTCACCCCAGATAAAAGAAAAATGAACAGATGGTGGAATGGCTCTAAGCATTTTTTTAAAAAGGCTTGGTATGTGGATACATACACAGAAAAACAAAGAATCTCATTTGGATATAAATGGTTCAAAGATATGAAGAGTTTTTCAATTGGTTTGAATGTTTTGGCCAAATCGATGAAATTAATTCATCGCTTCAAGTTTTGATAAACAGGTGGCATACCAAATATAAGGTTGTGGTGAGTATTACTCCTCCTTTTGAAGGTATAAACATCCCCTAGTGTAAAGATATTTTGAAAGAAGCGCCTTTCAAAAAAACCTACAGAACAAAAGGATAATAGCATTGTAACAGTTGAAGAAATCAACAAAGTTTATTAGAAAAATAATTATTCTAAACAAGTTCTTCATGTTGTTTCTAAACAGATTGAAGATTCTAAGTATAATTATAGTGGTACAAGCTTGATTGGTTACAAACCTAGTTCTTCAAAAGGCAGTTTCAATATAGAAGCCAATCCTATTTTCAAAATTCATAAATTCTCTCAAGAAGACTTTCCTAAATTAGTTAGTGAGTTCAATATCTCTCCTAAAATTCTAGAAAGGATTAATGATCATATCAAAAGGCTTAAGATTACTCAAGTTGATAAGGTTGGATCTATAAAAGATAGACTTCATTATTCCAAAAACATTTATCCCAGACCTTTTTTTTTGGATATCAAGTTTTAAGAAAACAATTTGCATCCCAAAAGTGTTGCAGATGGTACACGAATAACAGAATGGATTGGCAGATGGCCAAATATCAACAAAACTTCAATAAATGGGCATGAACATTATGTCCTACAAATGGAAGAAAGCTACCGACAAACAAGCAGCTAACAGGTTAGTTGCAGGTTTTACAAGTAATCTTAGAAATTGGTGCGACAATTATCTCACATAACAAAATAGAAATGATATTCTTGATGGTGTAGCAAACAAGAGAATTGTTAAGGCTGAAGGAGGACAAACCTCCACGACTGTAGAAGTGGTTGAGGATGCAACTGCTACTCTACTCTACAACATTGCAAAACATTTCTTGGGAGAACCATGACTTTTCCAAGATAGAAATTTAGAAATATTAAACAATCTATACTACAAGAAATATACTGATTTCACGTGGTATATAGATATGTTTATAACTAAGGTCATGCTAAGCGATGTCTGCAATAATGGTTATTGGAAAGAACGTTTCCTTAGCGGATTACCCCCTCATTTTGCAGAAAAGGTCAGATTCAAAATAATTGATCGCTGTGATGGTAAAATCCCTTACGCCCAGCTTACTTATGGTGATCTTACTAGTTTGATTCATTTTGTAGCTATGGAGCTATGTACAAATCTTAAGCTAAAGGAACAACTTTAGAAAGATAAAAAATTTTCAGCTGACGAGCTTGGGAGCTTTAGTCAAAACTTTGGATTTCCAAGTTTAAAACCACCTTCAGCAAGAAAGGTTTCAAAGAGAGAACGATTTGGAAATTTGCAGCATAGTGAGAAATCCTCTCGAAAGAAAGTTCATTCAAAAGAAAAAAGAAGTAGGAAAACTCCTAATAATACTTCTCAAAAGATAAGTGTTGGACATGTGGCAAAAAAGGTCACAAATCTCCTCACTGTCCAAGAAACAGAAAGAAGAAGAAGAAAATCAATCTTCTTGAAGTAGACAAAGAAAATAAAAACAGGTTTCTTTCTATTTTGGAAAAAGAAGGATCAAATTCTGATTCCTCTTCAGATGAAGAAACTGAGGATGTAGAATTTCTCAATGTTGCCCAGAACTCCAGAGATAGTGGTCAAGAATGCAATGACCAAGAAGCATTTTGCCATTGTGACGACCAATCTATTCAACTCCTCTCTAAAGATTCTACAGAAGTCTTTTTCGCAACTATTGAGCATATCAAAGACGATGATGCTCGAAGAAGTTATCTTTTGGAACTTCAAAAGCTTGTCATTAAAACAAAAGGAAAAGGAAGTTACAGCAAGTGTAACTCCTTTTAGCATGAAACAAATCATGTCGCGATATGCATATAACAAGGAATAACCTTCTATAAATGAACTACGTAGAGTAGTCAATCTTCTTAAAGAAGAAATTATTGAAGTTAAGTCAAGACTCAACAAGATTAAAATAGATAATTTGGTAGAACAATTTTTAAAGGTTGCTTCCATATCATCTAAAGGAAAAGAACATGTTACCTCGAATGATGCAGATGACAATTCGGAAGATTCTCAGTCTACTCCTTCATCACCCAAAGGTAATGAAGATGCAGACAGTGGAGCACATAGAAACTGCATAGTTGAATGTTTGATTCCTACAAATTACCTTCTGAAGGGAACTACTAAGTTTTACAGCGCGACAGGTGAGCGTATCTGAATAAATTATAAACTTTCAAATGCTCATATCTGCAATAACGGTATATGCCTTGCTAAAGATTTTGTTATTACAAAAAACATTAATGAAGATATTATTTTGGGTATTCCTTTTATTACTCAAATAAAATCTTATATTCCAGATTCTGATTTAATCAAAACAAAAATTTTGGGAAAATAAATTTTTTCCCCTTTATAAAAACTCTTTTTCTTGAAGAAAGTAAATTTTTTGCATCAACAAACTGCTTTTAAAATAAATCAGATTTGTTTTCTAAGAGAAGAAAATAAAGTTAAGAAAATTGAGAAAATTTAAAAAAAAACCCCGGAAATGGTTGCTAAAATTGCCAATCTTCAAAAACTTTCGAAAAAGAAATTTGCTTAGAAATTCCTAACACTTTTTGGGCTGCAAAAACCCACATTATAGATTTACCATACATTGATGGATTTGATAAAAAGGTCATTTCTGCAAAAGCTAGGCCCATTCAGATGATTCATGAACTTATGGAAATCTGTAAAAAAGGAAATAAAAACTCTTTTGAATAATAAAATTATTCGTCCTTCAAAATCTCCTTGGAGTTGTTAAGCATTTTATTTTAATAATCCATCTTAACAAGAACGAGGTTGTCGAATACTTGTTATAAGATACAAGCCTCTAAACACAACTTTGTAGTGGATTCGCTATCCAATTCCAAATAAAAGAGATCTTTTAAAAAGAACTTTTAAAGTTAATGTTTATAGAAAATTTTATTTGAAATCAAGTTTTTGGCAAATTCTAATTTTTGAAAGGGATAAATATAAAACTGGTTTAAATATCCTGTTTGGACAATTTGAATTGAATGTAATGCCTTTTGCGCTTAAAATGGCCCCTATGAATTTCAAAATATTATGAATTCAATTTTTAATAACATAAGCAATATTTCAATTATTTATATTGATTATATATTAATATTCTCCAAAACATTGATTCTCATTTCCAACATTTGAATGTTTTCTTTAAAATCATTAAGCACAATGGATTAGTCATTAGAGCTAAAAAGATAAAATTGTTTCAAACAAAAATCAGATTAAGACATGATCTTTATCAAGTTACCTACAAACCAATTTGCAAAGCCATTGAGTTTTCAACTATGTTTCCTAATATTACTCTTGAAAAAACTCAATGGCAGAGATTCTTAGGAAGCCTTAATTATTATGCCGACTTTATACCTAAATTAAGGCACATTTGTGAACCTCTGTTTGACAGGTTGAAAAAGAATCTATCTCCTTGGCGTGACGAACAATCTAATGCAAATTTTCCTTGTCTTTGTATCTGTAACCCAGATTATTTTATGATTTTTGAAACTGATTCTTCTGACATAGGATTTGGGGTCATTTTTAAACAAATAAAAACCCCAAATTCATAAGAATAATTAGTTCGTTATACCTCAGGAATATGGAATTTTGCTCAAAAGAACTATAACACTGTTAAAAAGCAAGTTCTTGCTATTGTTCTTTGCATCACTAAATTTCAGGATGACTTAGTTAATAAAGAATTTTTGCTTAGAGTAGATTGTAAATCTGCAAAAGAAATCCTCCAAAAAAATGTTAAAAATATTGTTTCTAAAATTTTTTTTATTAGGTGGCAAGATCTATTATCTAGATTCGATTTTCAAATCTAATTTATCAAAGGAGAAAATAATTCATTGCCAGATTTTCTAACACGGGAATTCTTGCAGGGACATAATGAGCAGGCCACAACTAATTAGGCATGTAGTAGGAAGGAATCCTACAAGGCCCAAAAGTAGCGACCAAACAAAAATCTTCAGGTCCATTTACTATGAGGAATGATTTTGATCAAAACAGATATGCAGCTTTAGCCCAATGGCCTTCTGTCATTTATTCTGAACTACCTCAGAGTAGTTCGTCCAACATGTTAATTTTGAAGAATCCCTTTTCAAAAGACCTAGAGCCTAGATCTTCATCTCCTAAAAGAAAACTCAGATTTTCCAAAGTACAAACTAGTGAAGGTTATGCCATGAAGCAGCCAGAAAGATTTGCTGAAGCGGTATCTCCAGTTAGTGCTAGTGCTAAGTCTACTTCTAAATAGAAGGAAAAATTTGAAATGATTCCTTTACAGGTTTTTCCAATCCTTGCTTTAGACAAGGAATATGAAGGTTATGAGATTAAACATGTTTTAAAATCTATTTATACTAACAAGATTTACGTTTATACTGATAATTCCTTAAAACTAGAAGATTCTTTGAGTTTATTCTTATAGACACAGATCTATAGAAATTGAGCATGAACTAGAGGACAAATCTAATCCAGATAGTATCGCTTATTCAAAGTTCACAATTAAAACGATTTTGTCACCATTTAATTGTCTTGTACATCATTTACAAACCCTTATCAACTTCTCAAAGAGGTTTAATCGACAAACCTATAATTGTTATGATTACAAGAATTCTTGGGTCAATTTCTTGTATGTTAGACCAACTACCCATACATGGTTTGTGAAGTATTGTCCAGCAGTTGAACCTTCTACAATTACCAGATGGTTCTACGAATGGTGGAGCTGTTTTGGAGGAAATAAACAAGTTATGCCAAAACATTTTGCAGAAAGATATCCTGAATTTCAAATTAATGAAGGCATATTAACCTTACAAGAGAATGTTAAGCTTTGTAAGTTTTTTTATTAAAAAACGTCTATCTTATATTATTAGTTAGACGTTTGTTATTGCAGATTTTGACAGGATTAAATTCTTATTGAACGAAATCCAATTCAAAGGTTTGTCTCCGACCAAAAAGGATGTTCCTTCTCTGTCAAAGAAGAAGTGTCCATCAGAATCCTCACCTTCCAAGAGTGAGTTGAAGAAAAGGTTAGAGAAAGCCTTGTCTAAGTTAGACAATGATCCAGATGAAGAAGCCATTAAACTTTGATATAGCTTCATCACAGAGTTGCGATAATGGTGACATGATGAAGTCTAAAGTCTTCGCAAGGTCTTATTTAAATCCATTTGATTAAAACTTGATTGAGGTGTTAAAATCAGAATAATCAATCTTTCAGATAGAGAACTAAAAGATCGGTATTATAAAGAAAGAGATAAAGGAATCTCAAAGAGATGGAATATTTATCGTATTAATCACATAAGATCAACTGACCTACAAGGCGGAAAGACATGGCCGACAATTCTGGCACACAAAGACTTTATCAAAAGATAAAGAAGATGCTTTCTTAAAAGTAAAAGCAACTCACAACTGAAAAAGCAAAAGGAATGGATGGAAATCAATAGCGAATTAGAAGAAAAGATTTTAGATTTCCCTTATATTTTCAAGATTTCCCTTATCTTTTGAAGTCTATATAAGGCTTTGTATTTTTCATTGAAGGGCATCAAAAAATTTCGAATACGAAAATTTCTAGAAGATCTCTCTTTATGCATCTTTTGTACATGAATCATCAATAATAAAAGCTTGTTTATAAGTAAGATTATTTCTTATTTTACTTCCTTTTTCCTCACTTCGATCGTTATAATGTATAATGGTAGAACATGCTTATAACTAGTTTATCATTGTTTTGCTCACTTTCATTATCTTCTTCATCTTTTAGACTTGACACAAACATTCTGGAAGCTTGTTTCTAGATTGAGATTTACTTACTCCATTGATGACTTTTCATCCTTAATTTTCATTGATGATATGTGAATCATCCTTACATATCATCCTTTGGCGTTAATGAGACTAGTCTCACACATTCTGACACCTTTATTTGTGAGTATTTTTAACATAGTAGCGAAAGTGTAAGTGAGGCTTGTCTCACTTCCTTTAACACCTCATTCTGGTCATTTGTTTAACTTAGACCTCATTAGTTATGTTATTGCTCACGTTACTTACTTACTTTAGTGTAGTAGCTTCATATCATCGATTACGAAAGATCAGCACTTCATTCAATGTTATGCCTCGTATTTTATACGTAGTGCGCGTCATGAACTAGTAGATGTAAGTTCGGGAAATGAGATTTTATTTTAAGTTCCAAGTGTTTAAAGAAATGTTAGGCAAGGATGTAAATTCTAATTGTGATATTAATTAGTGGCTGATTAGGCCCTTAACTTTAAGTGTGGGATTAATTAGTGGAGCATGTGTAGTGGGGGGCTGCCACCACTTCATATTATTAAGTATTAAAAAGAAATCAGATTTTGGAGATGCACTTAGTGGAGCATGTGTGGTGGGGGGCTGCCTCCACTTCATATTATTAAGTATTAAAAAGAAATCAGATTTTGGAGATGCACTTAGTGGAGCATGTGTAGTGGGGGGCTGCCTCCACTTCATATTGTTAAATGGTGTAGTGAAATGCTTTGCAAGCATATCTTCTCTTTCACCACTTGACTTGGGAAGCCATGGAAATGGAGAAAACCAGCCATGAAACTCTTGGCCAGCAGCTGCAAAGAAATTGGTTAGTAATCTCTCTGCTCGGTGTGTTAATTCCTTAGAATACCTTTGTTAATTAGCCTTTAATGTTAAGAATGGGATGTGAACAGTAGCTTAGGAAATTTGTTTTAGTTATTGAATGTGCTAAGTATGAACAGAAACCATGATCGGATTGCTAGTGGTGTTATGTTAGTGTTTGGGCTGTTTTGATTAAAGCAAACTGCTGGAAATTCTGTTTTGGTGTTGTGTATATGTTAATATGCTTATGGGTATATACTCCAAAGGATGAATACGATAAGGTAGATGTGTTGCGAATTATAAAATGAGTTATCACTCGGTGTGTCGTTGTTTCGTTACTATGGCTGCCAAAACGGAACTGTTTTGGGGGAGGCTGTTTAATATGATTCGTTGGATTATATGTGTTGTTGGTATTACTGTGGATAATTTGGGTTGTTGTCGGATTGGGATGAAGTAAAGAAAATAGGGGAAGTGCTGCCGGATTTTCGTTAGATTATTAGCTAGCTTACAATAAGTAGTAAAGCGCGACGTTTATCTAATTGCGGCACGATTATTTCTTGTTATAGATTTATACCTTGAGCAGTAAATATTGGACGTGCAGCTCGACTATTCGGTATGTAACGCTATCCCTTTCCTTCTTTGTTTGGCATGACTTTTAGAAATGAGAAAATAATGGACATCTAGAGCGTCTAGGTGACGTATATTTGCAACTATTCCTTTATATACCGGCTATGTCTAAGGCTATGTGAATTTTGATATTTATGGTAGTTCTTCTTAGAGTCATTAAGATTTTACGTTTCCATATCGTATTAAAGGTTCATAATCTTGATAAAACGTTAATCTTTGGTAATACTCCTTGCTGGTCCACGTTGAGTATTCTATTGAGTTTAAGAAATGATTTTAATTGCATATGGTTGCTCATAATATTCTGCTCGTGCATAGTCACTTATCATTTCACCGAGTCCCGGGCCGGGTAATGTTCGTGCGGAGTTTCTTGCATATGTCACCGAGTTCCTCACTAGAGGGCCGGGTATGTATATTATATATATGATTGGTGATGAGGATGGTTATGATGATGATGATGACGGAGATGATGTGATGACTATTTCACCGAGTCCCTCACTAGAGGGCCGGGTACGTATGATGTATATATAATGATGATTATTTTGCCGAGTCCCTTACTAAAGATATGCATTTTCACTTAAAAGGTACCTGTGTAGATATATCTTGTTTTGACTTATCATGTTGGTATCTTGTCATCTTTACTTTATGCTTTACATGCTCAGTACATTGTCCGTACTGACCCCCTTTTCTCGGGGGGCTGCGTTTCATGCCCGCGGGTGTAGACGCTCAGTTCGGTGATCCTCCCGCCTAGGATATCTACTCTGCTGTTTGGGAGAGCTCCACTGTTCCGGAGCCCAGTCGTTTTGGTACATAACTTCTTATGTAGTCTTTTGCTTGTCTATGGGTATGGCGGGGCCCTGTCCCGTCGAGTTTCACTACTATACTCTTAGAGGTCTGTAGACATCGTGTGGGTTGTATATTTATGTTTTGGATAATGGTCTGGACATGGTTTGTTTGGGATGTCCGCTTGTACAAGGGCAGCCTTATCGGCTGCATACATCATTGTGTATTGTGTAGTGGCAGCCTTGTCGGCTGCGTATGCTATTATGCTTTGGATAGTGGCGGCCTTGTCGGCTCGTGTATGTTGTTACGGTTGAATGATTATGACTCCTTATGTGACAGATCCACTTATATATATATATATATATATATATATATATATATATATATATATATATATATATATATATATATATGGCTTTGGGGTTGGCTTGATTTGATTAAATTCCATATTGTCTTAGTTTCAGTTGGTCATACTTTATAGGTTTGTATGTGAGTGTCCAAAATGGGCACTAGTCACGGCCCATCGGGTTGGGTCGTGACAAAGTGGTATCAGAGCGGTTCTTCCTCGGAAGTGTCTACAGACCGTGTCTAGTACAGTCTTGTTTACCAGTGTGTTGTGCACCACATCTATAAACAGGAAGCTACAGGACATTTAGGATGTCATCCTTTCTTCTTATTCTAGATCGTGCGATAGAGCTATATTAACAGGATAATCCCTCTCTAACAAATCCCTGTGTTTTCAGTTATGCCTCCAAAGAAAGTGACAGCCGCCCAGAAGGGCAAATCGGTAGCAGAAAGTACTAGTCAGACCCGAAGGAGTTACTAGGGCCCGTGCCCAGTCTATGCCTGGTATTGTGCTTCAGTCGGAGAGCTCTGCTACACCGACGCTAGAGGAGATTAGAGCAGCAACAACTCCATTTCGGGGGACACCACC
Source organism: Solanum peruvianum (assembly GCA_027705065.1). Classification (NCBI taxonomy): domain Eukaryota; kingdom Viridiplantae; phylum Streptophyta; class Magnoliopsida; order Solanales; family Solanaceae; genus Solanum; species Solanum peruvianum. The sequence goes on along the minus strand of JAKWJD010001757.1, from coordinate 13,325,348 downwards.
ACCAGCCCCCGAGGCCCCAGAACCTGAACCTCCATCTCCTCAGCCAGGGGCAGAGGATAGGGCCATGAGAGATGCGGTTCAGTTGCTGACTAGATTAGTGGCAGGTCAAGCTCGCAGGCATGGACTAGGAGTTGATCATGCGGACAAACCTGATAGCTTAAGGGCTCGTGACTTCTTAAGTTGTAATCCTCCAGAGTTCTTTGGGTTAAGGCCCCAGGATGATCCGCAAGAGTTTATTCGTCACATGCAGCGTACATTGAGGATAATCAAAGCTTCAGAGACCGAGTTTGTCGAGTTGGCTACGTATCGTTTACGGGATGTAGCTATTAATGGTATGAGTCTTGGGAGTTATCTAGGGGTGGGGGTGCTCCTCCAGCGATATGGGATGAATTTGTGGAGGCTTTCCAGGGCCACTTCCTACCTCCAGAGATGAAGCGAGCTAGAGTGGATAGATTCTTGCGTTTGAGGCAGAATGGCAAGAGCATTCGAGAGTATAGCCTCGAGTTTGATTCATTGGCTAGGCATGCGCCTACTATTGTGGCGTATATGGCAGACAGGGTACATCGTTATGTGATGGGATTGGATCGTTATCTGATTGACGGTTGTATGGCAGTGACTCTTCAGCCAGGTATGGACATTGCTCGGGTGCAGGCATATGCACAGGGGGTAGAGGATCGGCACCGGGGACGTCAGCCAGATAGAGATTATAATAGAGGCCAGCATAAGAGGGCTAGATCAGTAGGTTATCCTGACGAGTTTCGGGGCGGGCAGTCTCAGCAGCATGTTAGATTTTCTTCCCAGCCAGCACAGAGTGCACCCCCACGTTCCATGGGTAGGGGGTTCGATCGTACGGGATATTCAGAAGCTGGTCAGAGCTCTAGGACGTCAGGGTCACAGATGGGCAGGGGTTTGAGCCAGTCGAGGCCACCTTTGCCTTGGTGTTCTCGCTGTGGTAGGTCCCATCCTTGGGAATGTCGTTGGGCTACAGGTGCGTGTTTTTCATGCGGTCGTCAGGGTCATACTATGAGAGAGTGTCACCTTAGAGGTAGTGCAGGTGGTATTGCACAGCCTTCTGGGTCCGTTGCTGGTTCATCTCCTTCTGTGGCTATGCGTCCTATGGGACAGGGTATTCAGGCACCAGCAGGCCGTGGTAGAGGACGTGGTGGAGCTTCCAGTTCTAGCGGTCCCTCGAACCGTATATATGCATTGACTAATAGGCAGGATCAAGAGGCGTCACCTAATGTGATCACATGTATATTATCACTATTCTCCCGAAGTGTGTATGCATTGATAGACCCAGGTTCCACCTTATCATTTATATCTCCCTTCGTTGCTAGTAGGATTGGAATAGAGTCTGAGTTGATAGAACCATTTGAGGTAGCTACGCCTGTAGGAGATTCTGTCATAGCTACGCGAGTATATAAGAATTGCTCAATGGTTATATATAGTCGTCGTACCGTAGCAGATCTAATAGAGCTAAATATGATTGAGTTTGATATTATCCTGGGCATGGATTGGTTGGCTGCTTGTTATGCTAATGTTGATTGTAGAGGGAAGATAGTACGATTTCAATTTCCAGGGGAACAGATTATAGAGTGGAAGGGTAGTACAGTATCGCCGAAAGGTAAGTTCATTTCATACCTTAAGGCCAGGAAGATGGTTAGAAAAGGTTATATTTATCATCTGGTTCGGGTGCATGACATAAAGGCAGAGGCACCGACTCTTCAATCAGTCCCAGTAGTTAATGAATTTCCCGATGTATTCCCAGAGGAACTTCCAGGCCTTCCTCCAGAACGGGAGATAGAGTTTACTATAGATGTACTGTCAGATACCCAGCCTATATCTATACCTCCTTATAGAATGGCACCTGCTGAGTTGAAAGAATTGAAAGAGCAATTGAAAGATTTGTTAGAAAAGGGCTTCATCAGGCCTAGTACGTCACCTTGGGGAGCACCGGTACTGTTTGTGAGGAAGAAGGATGGGTCGCTGCGGATGTGTATCGATTATAGGCAGCTGAACAAAGTAACAGTAAAGAACAAGTATCCCCTCCCAAGGATTGACGATCTATTTGACCAGTTGCAGGGTGCTAAGTGTTTTTCAAAGATAGACTTGCGGTCAGGCTATCATCAGGTGCGGGTAAGGGAGGCAGATATTCCAAAGACGGCATTCCGGACCCGATATGGGCATTATGAGTTTAGAGTGCTGTCTTTTGGGCTAACTAATGCTCCAGCGGTGTTTATGGATTTAATGAATCGAGTGTTTAAACCATTCCTTGATATGTTTGTTATTGTATTTATAGACGATATTTTGGTCTATTCACATTCAGAAGAGGAGCATGCAGACCATTTAAGGACGGTACTTAGGGTGCTTCAGCACCAGAAGTTGTACGCTAAGTTTTCTAAGTGCGAGTTCTGGTTGACTTCAGTGACATTCTTGGGGCATATTATTGGAGCTGATGGTATTCGGGTAGACACGCAGAAGATTGAGGCGGTAAAGACTTGGCCCAGACCTACGACACCTACTGAGGTACGCAGCTTTCTGGGGTTAGCAGGATATTACAGGAGATTCGTAGAAAAGTTTGCCTCAATATCAGCACCTTTGACAAGGCTAACTCAAAAGGCAGCCAAGTTCCAGTGGACTGATGCTTGTGAGCGAAGCTTCCAGCTATTGAAAGACAAATTGACTACAGCTCCAGTCCTAACTCTTCCGGAGGGACCAGATGGCTATGTTATTTATTGTGATGCTTCCGGTGTTGGGCTAGGATGTGTATTGATGCAGCATGGCAAAGTTATAGCCTATGCCTCTCGACAGCTTAGGAAGCATGAAAAGAACTATCCTACTCACGATCTGGAGTTAGCGGTCGTGGTTCATGCCTTGAAGATATGGAGGCATTATTTATATGGTGTCCATGTGGACATCAATACAGATCATAAGAGTCTCCAATATATCTTTAAACAGAAGGAGCTGAATTTACGACAGAGGCGGTGGTTAGAGTTGCTAAAGGATTATGATGTTGATATTTTATATCATCCAGGGAAAGCGAATGTTGTAGCAGATGCTCTTAGCCGTAAGTCCATGGGTAGCTTGACAGATGTACAACTAGAAAGGAGGGAGATGGTTCGGGAGATTCAGCGGCTATCCAGCCTTAGAGTCCGTCTTGCTAATTCAGAAGATAGTGGAGTTTCTATCAGAGAGGTTGCTGAGTCCTCAATCATAGATGAGTTAAAGAGACACCAATACAAGGACCCTATTCTGGCGCAGTATAGAGATGCAGCTCTTAAAAAGGAAAAGACCCCATTTAAGGTTACACCTGACAGAGTGTTACGATATGAAGGCAGATTGTGTGTACCAGATATTGCGGGGCAACGACGGCAGGTTATGGGAGAGGCACACTCTGCCCGTTATTCTATTCACCCAGGGTCAACAAAAATGTATCATGACCTCAGATGCTTATACTGGTGGGATGGCATGAAAAAGGACATAGCGGATTTGTTGCTCAGTGCTCGAATTGTCAACAAGTCAAGATCGAACATCAAAAGTCTGGTGGATTATTACAAGAGATAGAGATCCCGACTTGGAAATGGGAGATGATTAATATGGACTTCATTACAGGCTTACCTCGCACCCAACGGAAGTATGACTCTATATGAGTTATTGTAGATAGGCTGACGAAATTGGCCCATTTTCTTCCAGTCAGGACTACTTATTCAGCTGAAGATTATGTGAGGTTATATATCAGGGAAATAGTGAGACTTCATGGGATTCCCACGTCCATTATATCAGACAGACGAGCTCAATTTACAGCCAACTTTTGGAGATCGTTTCAGAAGGGATTGGGGACACAGGTGAACCTTAGCACAGCATTTCACCCTCAAACTGATGGGCAGGCTGAGCGTACTATTCAGACATTAGAAGATATGTTGCGGGCCTGTATTATTGATTTCAAAGGTAGCTGGGATGATCACTTGCCGCTTATTGAGTTTTCCTATAATAATAGCTACCATTCTAGTATCCAGATAGCACCGTACGAGGCCTTATATGGGAGGAAGTGCAGGTCACCTATTGGTTGGTTTGATGTTGGCGAGACTAAGTTGATAGGCCCGGATATGATTCAGCAAGCAGTTGACAAGCCCAGAGTCGACAAAAGTCATATGCAGATAATCGGCGTAGAGATTTGGAGTTTCAGATTGGTGACTGGGTATTCCTGAAGGTATCACCCATGAAGGGTGTGATGAGATTCGGCAGGAAGGGGAAGCTCAGTCCAAGATACAATGGGCCTTATCAGATTGTTCGTAAGATAGGCAAGGTTGCATATGAGTTGGATCTACCATCTGATTTGGAGGCGGTACATCCAGTCTTCCATGTATCGATGCTACGTAAATGTATTGGTGATCCTTCTAGAGTATTCCCTGTAAATGATGTTCAGGTAACAGAGGAGTTGTCATATGAGGAGAAACCCATAGCTATACTTGATCGCCAGGTTAGAAGATTACGTACTAAGGATGTGGCTTCCGTCAAAGTGTTATGGCAAAATAATAATAGGTAGGAGATGACTTGGGAAGCGGAAGACGAAATGAAGAATAAGTATCCTTACTTGTTCCCCGTACCTACAGGTAAATCAATTCCTAGCTTGACTATATTAATTGATAAACGAGATTATGTAGTAAGTTGTGACTCTGTGAGGCATCTATAAGTTTCGAAATGCAGGTTGATAGGTATAACTGTTAGAGAGACCTCGTTGGAATTTTTTTTTTGGTAATATGCTAACTTAACATTCGAGGACGAATGTTCCTAAGGGGGGAAGGATGTTATGCCTCATATTTTATACGTAGTGCGCGTCATGAACTAGTAGATGTAAGTTCGGGAAATGAGATTTTATTTTAAGTTCCAAGTGTTTAAAGAAATGTTAGGCAAGGATGTAAATTCTAATTGTGATATTAATTAGTGGCTGATTAGGCCCTTAACTTTAAGTGTGGGATTAATTAGTGGAGCATGTGTAGTGGGGGGCTGCCACCACTTCATATTATTAAGTATTAAAAGAAATCAGATTTTGGAGATGCACTTAGTGGAGCATGTGTGGTGGGGGGCTGCCTCCACTTCATATTATTAAGTATTAAAAAGAAATCAGATTTTGGAGATGCACTTAGTGGAGCATGTGTAGTGGGGGGCTGCCTCCACTTCATATTGTTAAATGGTGTAGTGAAATGCTTTGCAATCATATCTTCTCTTTCACCACTTGACTTGGGCAGCCATGGAAATGGAGAAAACCAGCCATGAAACTCTTGGCCAGCAGCTGCAAAGAAATTGGTTAGTAATCTCTTTGCTCGGTGTGTTAATTCCTTAGAATACCTTTGTTAATTAGCCTTTAATGTTAAGAATGGGACGTGAACAGTAGCTTAGGAAATTTGTTTTAGTTATTGAATGTGCTAAGTATGAACATAAACCATGATCGGATTGCTAGTGGTGTTATGTTAGTGTTTGGGCTGTTTTGATTAAAGCAAACTGCTGGAAATTCTGTTTTGGTGTTATGTATAAGTTAATATGCTTATGGGTATATACTCCAAAGGATGAATACGATAAGGTGGATGTGTTGCGAATTATAAAATGAGTTATCACTCGGTGTGTCGTTGTTTCGTTACTATGGCTGCCAAAACGGAACTGTTTTGGGGGAGGCTGTTTAATATGATTCGTTGGATTATATGTGTTGTTGGTATTACTGTGGATAATTTGGGTTGTTGTCGGATTGGGATGAAGTAAGAAAATAGGGAAGTGCTGCCGGATTTTCGTTAGATTATTAGCTAGCTTACAATAAGTAGTAAAGCGCGACGTTTATCTAATTGCGGCACGATTGTTTCTTGTTATAGATTTATACCTTGAGCAGTAAATATTGGACGTGCAGCTCGACTATTCGGTATGTAACGCTATCCCTTTCCTTCTTTGTTTGGCATGACTTTTAGAAATGAGAAATAATGGACATCTAGAGCGTCTAGGTGACGTATATTCTTACTTTTGCAACTATTCCTTTATATACCGGCTATGTCTAAGGCTATGGTGAATTTTGATATTTATGGTAGTTCTTCTTAGAGTCATTAAGATTTTACGTTTCCATATCGTATTAAAGGTTCATAATCTTGATAAAACGTTAATCTTTGGTAATACTCCTTGCTGGTCCACGTTGAGTATTCTATTGAGTTTAAGAAATGATTTTAATTGCATATGGTTGCTCATAATATTCTGCTCGTGCATAGAGTCACTTATCATTTCACCGAGTCCCGGGCCAGGTAATGTTCGTGCGGAGTTTTCACTTAAAATCTTCAGTTTTTTTAAAAATAAATTTTAAATATTTATAAACTACGTAAAAGTGAATAATAATTCAAGGGCGTGAAGCGAGTACTTCTAGCTGCTTCGCCTGCTTCTTATTATGGCGGCTATGTTTTCGTGGCGAAAATGAACGAAAAGCGAGATGAGCGTGCTATTTTCAAATCGATTGATAGATAGCCTGAACATGTCACCGAGTCCCTCACTAGAGGGCCGGGGTATGTATATTATATATATGATTGGTGATGAGGATGGTTATGATGATGATGATGACGGAGATGATGTGATGACTATTTCACCGAGTCCGTCACTAGAGGGCCGGGTACGTATGATGTATATATAATGATGATTATTTTGCCGAGTCCCTTACTAGGGAAGCTAGGCATCTTATATGTTAAAGATATGCATTTTCACTTAAAAGGTACCTGTGTAGAGATATCTTATTTTGACTTATCATGTTGGTATCCTGTCATCTTTACTTTATGCTTTACATACTCAGTACATTGTCCGTACTGACCCCCTTTTCTCGGGGGGCTGCGTTTCATGCCCGCAGGTGTAGATGCTCAGTTCGGTGATCCTCCCGCCTAGGATATCTACCCTGCTGTTTGGGAGAGCTCCACTGTTCCGGAGCCCAGTCGTTTTGGTACATAACTTCTTATGTAGTCTTTTGCTTGTCTATGGGTATGGCGGGGCCCTGTCCCGTCGAGTTTCACTACTATACTCTTAGAGGTCTGTAGACATCGTGTGGGTTGTATATTTATATTTTGGATAATGGTCTGGACATGGTTTGTTTGGGATGTCCGCTTGTACAAGGGCAGCCTTATCGGCTGCATACATCATTGTGTATTGTGTAGTGGCAGCCTTGTCGGCTGCGTATGCTATTATGCTTTGGATAGTGGCTGCCTTGTCGGCTCGTGTATGTTGTTACGGTTGAATGATTATGACTCCTTATGTGACAGATCCACTTATATATATATATATATATATATATATATATATATATATATATATGGCTTTGGGGTTGGCTTGATTTGATTAAATTCCATATTGTCTTAGTTTGAGTTGGTCATACTTTATAGGTTTGTATGTGAGTGTCCAAAATGGGCACTAGTCACGGCCCATCGGGTTGGGTCGTGACATTCAATGAGTTTCATAAGGTTATATATCCTTCTTTTAGAACATGTTAGGAGTTGTCCCAAAGAATAGCATGCTTTTGGATGTGGGTTCATTGAATTAGTTTAGAAGTACTTATGATGTCATTTCTTTAATCTAACTATAAAAGATTGGCATATGATTAGTCTTGGCCTATATATTTGGATACTAAACTAAATAACCATTTTTGTTGGCATAAGCAAATTTTATGTGTGTCCATATTTAAATGTAATATGTAGAAACCATTAGCCAATACTTTAATCATTCAACATAAATTTATAGCCATTTGCATGCATCCTTTTGGGACAATGTACTGTTAGCAAAATTTATTGATATAAGATAATCAATACACTTAGGATATGATTTCATGGAGGTCCTTTTAACCAATCTTAGTTCATGACATTCGGGATAACGTTTTTAATCATCTTGGAAAGCATCATATTAACATTTCATAAATATAACATCTTCATAACGTCACAATAACATCACGTCAACATTCGGAGAAACACATCAACACTTAAACATTTACAGAAGTAACTAGTATATCCTCGATTCTTAATTCACGTTGTAAACTTGACACAATCACAATTTCATAGGTTCATTCGACATTCACAATTAAATAACCCTACACATTAAGATCAGCCAGCACCAAATACCAACAACATGATCTCTAACCTATTCAACGTTGAAATAATACAAGGATACTTGGGAAAGAATGTTCGACTAGAACGATGGGAACAACCCTAGTTTTCAAGATCTCATGAATCGTCCGAAGGATAGTACTCTGGGAGAAATAATTCTAGGAGAGAAGTCCAAACCTTAGGTAGAACTTAATCTGCGAAAACCACCTTGAACGAAAACTTGAAGAAACCTTGGAATTTCCCTTGAACTTCAATGGAAACTTTTCCCATTTTTGGCCTTCGTTCGTTCACTAATTTGCGTTGTGAAATTTGTAGTGTTTGAAAATTATTTTGAGTCTTAGGGAGTTACCTTGCCTCAGTAAACTTAGGTTAATTAAGTTCATTCAATAAATTAATTAGTTAATTACTAAAAAGCCCCTCCTAGATTAATTAGAAATAGGAAATATAATACTTAGTCAAATCTTGAAATTGGTTTTTACTATGGTTTCGTTCAAGATTCTAAATTTATATTAATTAATTAAAACCTTAATTAAATTAATTTAGGGACCTGGGGTATGTACTAAAGTACCCTAAGTCATTCGAACCATATTCAACCCATTTAGGACCATCCTAGGTTAAGTACTAGGATGTTTCTTGAATTATACTAGATAAGTGAAATGATTTCGGTTTACCATTTAAATTCATTACTTAAATGGATAATTTAGTTAATTAAGGTAATTAATAAAGTAGACTTAAATCTTTAGGACATTAACTAACTCTTTCGACCATCCTAGGTTAGGTACTAGGTTGTCTCTTTAACTAGAACTAGGTTAGTGTCAACCCGGTTAAGTCTTTCGTTGTCACGTGCACTAGTTTGTCAATTTCGGTTAGTCCTAGGTGAATTTTCTAGATAGGGCAGTAGGTTAGAGTCTAGAATTAGTTAGAGAGTTAGGCTCCACATGGGTGAACCCATGTGCATGCTTTCCCCCAAACTACCCTAACCAAAAATGGTTTAAATGATTCAAATATGATGTTTCAAATTTTAGTTTGTGATTTTTATTCTAAAACTTCAACGAAATGATAACAAAGATTTTTATTAAATTGTGGCCTAAGATATGTGTTTAATGAGCCTTGTGTTGTAGTGTTTCAGTCTTGCTTTAATTGTGTAGTTATTGTTATATAGCTATTAACCTAAGGCCTATATTATGATGAAATCTTTAGAAAATGTTATAGGTGATGGAAGCTTGGATTAAAGGTAAGTTGGTTATGTTGTCTAGCTTTAATTATGAAATGCTCTTTAGTGGAATAGTCCACGTTCTTGGTGGCGGTGTTTATTTGGATTTTATGAATCTGTAGTTACTTGTGTATTGTGAATGAGTCCATGAAGGCATATTATGTAAAGAAAGATGGAAACGAAGATACTCTAGTTAATGTGTTTTTTTGAAGCTTTTTTATGAAAAGTATGATAAAGATTATGTCTAAATGACTCATATGATTATGTGAAGCATGTTAAAGTGTGTTATGTGATGACAGAAGGTCTAAGCTTGTATATAATGAAATGTAAATGAAATGATGCTTATATTTAAGGTGTGTTCACATGTACACACACTCGTACTTGAATGAACGAAAGATACTATGTTAAGTCAAAAAGAGGAGTGAATACTCTTCGTGAGTTGAGATGAAGTTTTAGTAGCAACCTCACTATTCCAAAGATCTTTCTAATGTAGGTTTGAGGACTGATACCCTTCGTGAGTTGAGATGTGGTGTCCAAAAGTTATCCTTGACATTTAGTAATGAATGTTGAGAATCCGTGGGGAGTTATTCCTAGCACCGAGAGGATATGAAGAAGAGTTGGTTACACTTCGTGAGTTGAGATGTGTTATTCTGATGTACCTCTTGATATGAGTACTCATCGTTTGTAGAGAATTAATTAATTAGTACGAATCTCCTTATCCATTAATTATGCACCCGCATTGGTGTAGCTATTGAGAAACCGATGTAAAATCGAAAAGGTAAGACCTCACCCTAGGCAAGTGAGGGGACCCTTATCCGCTAAGAGAAGTATCGTGATTCCATGTTTAGCTCTCATGGTCTATATCGGTTAATATAACTCCAACAAAGGTAATGAAAGTTCTAAGTCTTCTAAAAGATTGTACTACTTAGGGTAGGTAGCGGAAGGGGAAGATATTGATTTGTTGCACTAGGTATGCATTCCGAAAGGGGAGTCTTTGTGAGCCTTATATGAATTGAATAAACTAAGTCTCCTAAAACACCGTACTTCTTAGGGTAAGTAGTGGAATGGGACAATATTTATCCTAGAAGGGGAGTCTTGGTACTAAGGATTCCAAAATAGTGTTTTACTTAGGGTAGGTGGTGGAATGGGATGCCATCTACACATTGCACTAAGTAGGCATTCCGAAAGGGAAGTCTTGATGTGTTGTTTGAGTGTTCTTGTAATGTCTTGTCATTGAGTGGGGCTTGTTATCCAAAGGTGAGTAAGAAAAAAATGGGTAGTCTTGAGGATCAGTTTGGTGTGTATTGAAGAAGGCGTATGTGCATTTCCTTCATGTCTTACCTTTGTGAGTCTTAGGATAAATTTGTGTAGGGAAACTCCAAGAAAATGAATTCATTTCCTCTTTGATTGACCTTGGAAGTTCACTTTTATGGAATAGGGATGTTCTTTGTACAATCAAAATGAATTCACTGGAACAATTTGAAGTTTATTGTAAAATGCTCCTTTTGATGAAATTTGTGGAAATTTATCTCTAAGTTTTAAATGATGATTCTTATGTTGTTTTAATTCTATATTCACGAATGTTTTATTTAATTGGCATGAAAATGTGTACTTACTAAAATGTCCCTTTTTGAATGTTTTTGCATATGCCATAATTAGTACGTTGTTTGTACTAACCCCATACTTTTCAATACTATTTACGTATAGTTTTGGAAGCAAGATTAAAGTTTAGAAGCCAAGCTTGGAATTTTATTCTGTCAAGACAAAGTATGTCCTCATTTATTCTAGGGCATATTTCTTAATTCTTTTAATTTAGCATAATTTCTTTTTATATATTTCTTCCAAATGACAAGAGGCGTGTCCTAAGATTATTTATGTCGTGTCTTTAAGATTTGCTTGTGACAATGAGACTTCCTTAGAATTTCATGAAAAATGTTTCTTTTAATAAATTATTTGTGAAAAGTTTTAATTCCACACTACTTTTGATGTCTTATGTAATGAACGATAGTTAAAGGGCTTGTACAAGACCACAAAGGGTCAAGTACGGCCAGTCATGACCCAAGGGATCCTCCCTAACTTCTAGGTGGTGCTTGTGGGTCATGGCACACGTAGACATCGATGTTCATGTTGGAAATGATGTTCACATTCATGTTGACATAGACGTGCACACTAACATTTATGTTTATGTTGACATTCATGTTTACATTTTATGTTTACGTTGATGTTGTATTGATGTTGATATAAACGTAGACATTCACACTGACGCTGACATTTACATAGACGTTGATGTTGATGTTAACATTTACGTAGACGGTCAAATTGACTTTTACATTGATCTTCACATTGATGTTCATGTTGACATTGCTGTTGATGTTCATATTGACATTGATGTTCATGTTTATGTTAATGTTTACATTCACTTTGACGATCACGTTCATAATACATTGACGTTGATGTACACGTTGACGTTTACATTTATATTGATGTTCATATTTTCATTGATGTTCACATTGACGTCGACACAGACGTTTACATTCATGTTCAGTTAACTTTGATGTTGATATTGAAATTGACATTGATGTTGACATTTATTTTAATGTTGACGTTTACGTTTATGTTGATGCTTACGTTGACATTGACGTTTACGTTTATGTTGATGTTAATACTAACGTTTACATTGTTGTCCACGTTCACGTTGATGTTGATGTTAATGTTGACATTCATAGAGACATTCACGTTGACATTGATGTTTAAGTTGACGTTCATGTTGACATTGATGTTTAAGTTGACATTCACGTTAACATTCACATTCACATTGATGTTTACATTGACGTTCACGTCAATGTTCACATAGACTATCACACTAGGAGAGTACACCCCATATGTGACCGGCATCGTCTTCCTCTTAGAGGACTCAAACAACCTCTTTGCATTTGTCGTAACATGTCATCAGTTAAAATTTGCGGAAAATCAAAATCTTTTAATACTATGTGAAGTATACTTAGACTTCATACATAATAATAATGAAAGCATACAATATTCTAAAACATGTCTCACATATATAAAACCATCAAGAGAATACAAATATGGACTTAGCCAATAAATAGGTAATACGCTATATAGGCCTTAATTCAAAAGAATCCAAAGACATAAATGGAAATAGGATAATCTTAAAACTACTAAAGTCTTCATTAGCTAGAATATGAAAAAGTTTGCATCTTCGAACATGAGTACCTAACAAAACTTGGATAAAAAGTTCCAAGCTTCTACAATTGAGCTTCTTAATCTTCAATGGACGGATTCTATATTTGTAGTATTATAAAGTAATGGGGTTAGTACGCCACATGTACGAACTATATGTATCTGCACATAACATTTAAGGACATACATGAAAAAATATCATTATAATTTCTTTTGAAAGCATGCTAAGTCAAATGAATGTCTTTAATGCACATATGTTAGAACATGTACAGGTTAACGAATTCATGAACATACATCACGATCATAATCAAATACATATTATCATACAGTCATGTTGACATTTCAGGTCTAATAAATCATATAAATGCAACATACTAAAACATACCAATGATCCTATCCACAACCTACAATGCAATGGTCATATGAAGCCCCATAACTCCACACAACCAAGTCGATAAGATAGGAGACCATAAGTAAAGTATTGCTTTGTTTAACTTGTTAAATGGTAGTCAACATCTAATATAGCAATAGAGAACAATACCATGTTTATCAACATAACAAAAATTTTATAAGAGTAACTTCATATATTATAAGCATCATACCTTTCATGTTATCGTGTTACATAAGAAAAATCTCCTAGGACTTCCCTTAGAATCAACTTGTGCAATGTCTAGGTAGAGTTCCATACCCCTACCTATTCTAACAAGACTCTTCAAGTCATCCTAGTCAATGTTCATTTGCTTGTCTTTCATTTTGCGTGAGGTGACATTTGCCTTAACAGACATAGACCATGTGAGCTAAACATGGATTCCGGTGTCATAAAACCCCATAGGAAAGAAGGTTCTTTACTGGCCAAAGTAGAACAAAACATGACATAGCTTTCTAGGTGGATACACTAGCTAATATCCTATAGCGAAAACATAGTTCAAGAACTAGGAGATGCATTAGAGACCCATAGTTCCACATTGCGTGGCAGCCTCTATCTCAGGAGAGTCATTGTGAACCTACCTTCCAACTAGGTAAGGTATACCTCTCATTTCTAGTTCATCGGTGCTTAGATTAAGTCCCTTCTTGAATAACCTTTAAGTTTTGTTTTATCATAAACTTATCATAGGTCATAGGAGATTAACTCATTGTATAAACATGATCATGATATCTTTAGGATTAGACGAGAATTTTCTTTCATCATAACGCTTCATATGTGAGATTAACATAACATAATCACCTTGTGTAACACATACAAGAGGATATCATTAACTTGCATTTTCGTATTCTAATCATGATCTCACGTTCACAATGTTCATAGCCCAACATATATCCGTAGCAACATCATGCATATTTCATTAGCATATTATTATCATTCATAGGCTTACATAAACATGTTCTAGTAATCACAACATTAGAAGACTTATGTCTTGTCCAATATCTTATTCAAGAACTTACGTTCAATTTTCAATAATAATAACAATAACATAGTTAAATATTCAATAGCTAGTAAATACCAACTCTTTAATTCATATACAAGATCAATTCATAATGTAGGATAAGGGAAAGGGTCATTAAAGAGTTCTTTCAGGTGTTAGTTCCATTCCTAACGTTTACACATTATCAAGTAGTAGAAACAACCCATTCGAAACCATCAATTTAGTTAAAGATCAATCAGCACACGAAATTCAAACATTATTAATCAACACTCAACAATTCGTATGAAATAAACCATAGAAAACCATTTTTTTCATCGAAAGAAGAAAACCCGTATCGTAGGGTAAAAACCCTAGAATTTAATTTCTTGAAAACTTATCTTTGAAACGACCTCTTGGAGAAAGGAATACCAAGGGTGAAAACCCATACCTTATAGACGATTATTCCACGAAAGTTTATTGGAAATGTGGAGTCTTCGTCTTCTTCCTTAGGCTCTTCTTGTTCTTTAGTTGAGTTTGGAAAAGAGAGCGTTCTTGAGAGAGATGCGAGCAAACTTGTTTGATATGATTTGGAACGTGTAAAAGTTGTCTAAATTTTAGCTGATATCCATATATAGTCGTCCTATGAATTAACAAAAAGACCGTACACTTAAATGGGTATTTTTATGAAGTTAAATTACCAAAAATATGTCTTCAACGATTCTGGAAAGTGGCTGCACGTCGCGGGGCCGAATCAAGTCATTTTTATGAAATTTTGTGATGAGGAAGCGAGGTGCGTGTCAGCCTCACGTCGCGAGGCTGCCTCTCAAATTCTGCCTGTTTTCAGGCTGCCAGGCAGCCTGTTAGTCCATGTTTGGGTCCTTCCCAAGGACCCGTCAGTTTGTCCTTGGGGTGTCGTTATCGGACGTTTGGACCCCTTTTTACTACATTCTACCGATCCAAGGTATCTTTAAAAGTTTTGGACTCCATTTTAACACCTCTAAACCTTCACCAAACATAGGGATGTCAACTAGTTCGAATTAGCTAGTTTTCGGACATCAACGTCTTTCTTTGTCGTTTAGGATCTAACCTTTTCTAAGTGAACTTATTACACTAATATAGGTCTGGAAACATCATTTTAAACATTATTAAATAGATTAAGCTCTGTTCTAATTCATTACATTTTTGGAGTGTTACACTGACATTCACATTCATGTACACATTGACGTTTACGTTCACGTAAACGTTCGTGATGACATTTAAGTTTACGTTCACATTGACGTTGACGCTTATATTTATGATGACATTTACGTCTATGTTGATGCTAACATTGACATTAACATTCACTTTGACGTTCACATTGACGTTGATATTAACGTTGACGTTCACATTCATGTTTACTTTCATATTGACCTTTACGTTGACTTTCACATTGACGTTTACGTTTACATTCACATTGATGTAAATTTTAACGTTGACGTTTATATTATCCTTTAAGTTGATATTCATGTTCAGGTTTATATTTACATTGATGTTGATGTTCACGTTCACGTTTTTGTTCACATTAATGTTCATGTTGAGGTTGACGTTCACACGGACATTAAAGTTGCCGTTCACCTCTACGTTCCTGTTGATATTCATATATATGTTTACAATTCCGTTGACGTTAACATTAACATTAAAATTTAGGTTTATGTTGACGTTTACATTTACGTTAACATTGATGTTAATGTTTACATTTACATTCACGTTGACATTCACACTAACGTTTACGTTAACATTAATGATGATGTTTACATTGGTGTTCACGTAGATATTTATGTGTATATTGATGTTAACGTTGACGTTGAACTTGACATTGACGTGTACACTCATTCTAAAATTGACATTTACGTTAATGTTTATGTTAATATTTACGTTGACAAACACATTCACATTTTACCAACAAATTGATTTTTACGTGGATGTTGACATTAACGTTGACAATCATGCTGATATTTATATTTACGGTGACGTTGACATTGACTTTAATGTTCACGTTGATGTTGATGTTCATGTTGATGTTGATGTTTATGGTCACATTTACTTTGACGATCACGTTGACATTGACGTTGACATTGACTTTTACGTCGACATTGGTGTACACATTGACATTCCCATTTACGTTGATGTTGACCTTGATGTTATCATTCTCATAGACGTTAATATTGACATTCACGTTCACCTAGAGGTCGACATTCATGTTGACATTGACGTTCACGTTATAGTTCACATTAACGTTTTCATTGATATTGACGTTCATGTTAACATTTACATTGACATTCATGTGGACATTCACATTGACTTTGAAGTTAACGTTCACATTGATACTCACGTTTTCATGTATGTTGACGTTAATATTTACATTTATGTTAATATTGACAATCACATTGACGTTTAAGTTTATGTTGATGTTGATGTTTACATTTATGTTGATGTTTACATTGATGTTGACGTTTATGTTGATGTTCACGTTGATGTTTACTACAAAAACCCTAAAATGGATATACTATGTGATACTTAATGTGTCAAGAAAGCCAATGATTAGACCAGGGTTCAAGCGGCTTAATGCGCGCAAAACCAGACATCGGAACCCTTGATACATCAAATCCAACTAACTTGGGGAGTTATTTGAGAATTAAAAGGTTGGTTCCAGCCATGTCGGGCTCTCGAGTATGAAGATTTACTCGAAGGAGTCTTTACCGGACTTAGAAAGAGGAAATCTTAGGTTTGGAGGGTCTAGGGGTAAAATGGTCTTTTTCCAGGCTAAGAGTAATATATTAATTACCCTAAATATATAACTAATTAATTAAGTAAGTTGGAGGGGAAATTTTGGGAGATATTGCCGAAATTGAGCTCTTGAAGTGAAGCGTTGCTTCACCGGAGTTCGAACTTAGGTGGAAGCAATGAATTAATGTGATTTTTATTTAAGAAATTTAATAAATATAATTAATAAATTATTATTATTCATTAGATTATTTAAAAAAATAAAAAAATCAGATTTTTAATAATTAAGGAAACCTTATTTGACTAAGTTCTAAACTAGACTCCTAAGCCTAATATAACTCCCACTCTGTCATGTCTATCTCTCAACTCTTACGCTCCATCTCTCCAATTTTTTCACACGATATTTCTCTGAAAAAATAAGATATAAAAGCAGAAAAATAAACCGGGTTCTTCACACTTGAAGAACTCACACAAATTCACAAGAAAACAAACGTTAATCGCACACTAGGCTTAGGGAGGTTGGCATTCGAGTGGAGTTAATATTGAGAAGGCATAGACATTTGCTTTAGTGGAGTTTTCGGGCAGAAACTTCAAGGTTTAGATGTCAAAATAAGATATGGGTTTTGTTCTATCTAGGTCCCTTTCTCAAGAGACCCCTAAAGGTTCGTATTAGTCATTCGAAAACTAGGATTTGCTTCCCCTTTTGCATGCCCTTGTCACTAGCTCCCAATGAATCGTAGGTTGGGTATGATTGGTGATATACCGTGGTTTCACGGTATTATTAATACTCTTTCCTTAAGTTTAGTGTGTCCAAAAGCCTTTTTGTGCAAATTTTTATATAAGTTTCTCTTTGTTTTGCAGGAAATTTGTCCAAAGCTGAATGCGGAGATTTTGAGCGAAGAAATGCAGAAGAGGCCACCTACGGAGCCTATGGCGGTCCGTCTTGCTTGTGACGGTCCGTAGGTGGCAACGTAGTGCAGCTGCTGAAGGAAGATGGGGAACTCTGACCAAGTGTGGGATTACGAAGCTTGTGACGGTCCGTCGTGGCTCTGACAGTCCGTCCTGCAGGTTCGTCGTGAAGTTCAGAGAAGTGATCCCAGTACCAAGATTCCAAGAAGTGAAGTGTTTTAGAACGAAGACCCTCGACGGACCGTTGTGCCTATGACGGTCCATCATACTTGCCGTCAAGGGGAATGAAGAGAGCAGCATAAGAAATTGCACAAGTATGGGACGACGGAGTCCACGACGGTCCGTCACGAGGTCCTTCGACCCAGCCGCGTTTTGGCAGATTTCCAGCAATTAGAATCCTTGTTTAATTAGGTTTTTGTTTTTTATAAATAGTTCAAGAAACCTCGTTTTTTGGGGTTAGACTCTATGAGATTAGACATCATATTTTTAGACTTTGTGTATTAGTGTTGGATTTTGAGATTCTTGCAATTGATTTTTGGATATTAATCAAGCAAACTCTTGGATTTCAATCTTTCTCATCGAAGTAAGTACATGAATTCTTATCTACTATCTTTGAATATTGTGTTATGGATATGAGTAACTAAACTCCATAACTAGTGTTGTGGGAACCATAGGCAAATAATGAGATAAACCCTAACTAAAATAACAATTCTAGATTAGTGTCTTGCATGTATTAATAATTCTTTCGCTTAGAAGTCTTTTAAACGAATGGCCAACGTTAGAACTCGCCTTAATGCTACTTGCCGGACCAAGGAGGTAGATAATAGGAAAATAATTATTAACATAGATTTAGTGTATACTATCTAATAGGTTAGTATTGATTGGTACTAGGTAATAACTTAGTCAAATATCGAATACGATGCTTAATATGTGGTAAGGATAAGGGTTAGGATAGCAACACACGTAGCCGGACCAAGGTGCGGAGTGAGATTTTCTGGATGCCGGACCAAGGATTTAGAAATACATAACTTATCACTTTGCATGCAAGATACTAGGTAAGAATTGTAATAGTTAGAATTATCAAGTTATGAACCTGTGGGGAACACGTAAACCCTAGTTACTTTGATTAATTGATTAAAATCCAACTGTCAAAGCTGTTAAGTGTTTCTTTCAAGTTTGTTATTTATTTTCACTCATTTAGGAATAGAAACCCCCCTTTATTTTTTTTACTTTCCAAGGAAGTCATTGACCAAACAATAGTAATAACAAGTTGAAGTTAAGTCTAGACTATTTTACTCGTGGGAACGATCCCAACCTCACTAGTTGGGTTATTTACTTGACACGACCGTTTTACTACTTATATAAGAAGTAAGTTTGATCGTATCAAATTTTGGCGCCACTGCCGGGGATTATAGCTTTTAGATTAACTTGAACCTATTACTATAGTTTAGTTGATATTTTCTTGATTTTACTTTGTTTTGTTGTTTTTGATTTCTTTTCAGAACTATCCTCCTTGTATGCCAAATACACGGAGAGGAAGAGAACCCTTGTTTCCCTACAATCACGAGTTAGAGCGTACACTGCGCAATATGAATCGAAACTTGGGAATCAATGATGAGGATCCGAACCAGAACATCCCAGCTCCGGTTGATGTTCATGGTCAGATGTTACATGATGCTCCGGGTGTACATCAACAGAGGGGACAAAATCCCGCTCCACGGCCCCAAGCATACTACAGAGGATATGATAACATAGCAGACTCAGATGGGCCACTTGTCTTGCCCCCTCTACCCACAGGCCACACTTTTGTGGTAACTAGTAGCCTGATGCAAATGCTCACTGCCAGAGGTTTGTTTTCAGGGCTACCTTCTGAGGATCCACATGCCCATATAGCTAAGGTAAGGGCAGTGTGTAAAAGTTGTGTGGGGAGGCCTGATTTGGATCTAGATGTAATAGGTCTCAGAGTGTTTCCTCTCTTACTGACGGGAGAGTCTGCTATATGGTTCACTGAGCTCCCATACAACTCAATCTTCACTTGGAACCAATTAAGAGATGTCTTCTTATCATGCTACTATACGGTCTCCAAGAAACGAAACCACAATGACAGAGTGAACAACTTTGTGGCACTACTAGGAGAGTCAGTTAGTAGTTCTTGGGATAGATTCACCTTATTCTTGAGAAGTGTTCCAAATCACCATATAGATGATGAGTCACTGAAGGAATACTTCTATCGGGGACAGGATGATAAAAATAAAGCGGTGTTGGACACAATAGCAGGTGGATCTTATGGAGAATGCCCTTATGTTGATATCGCTGAAAAATTAGAGAAAATCTCCCGGAATAACAAAGCTTGGAGTACTAGGAAGTCTGATACAGGGAAAAACCCCTTCGCAGTGCAGTCTACTCACAACCCAGCCACATATGAGATTCGGGAAGAAATGGCTCAGATGACAACCGAGCTTGGGTTGGTACTAAAACATGTACTGGGTGCAGAAAAGATAAATGCAGTCAACTACTTGTCGAAACCACCGCCACAAAACGATGAGTGTTATTATGAGGAGGATTCCTATGCAGTAAATGAACAGATGGGGGGTTTCCGACTAAGTTCCCAAGGCTCTAATCAGGAGAATTAGCGCCAAGGTCAAGGGAACCAGGTCGGAACTATGGTAACTACAATCGTGAGGGTCACTATGTACGAGATGGAAACTACAATCGCGCATAACAACTTCAACAGGGGTAACTATGGTAATAGAAACGACAGGAATGGACCCTATGTTCCTCCTCAAAATCGTGAAGTTACTCCTAGGGATGGTGGAGGTAGTATGTCACGATTTGAGGATATGTTGCACAAAATGATGAGGAGGTTCGACACTAGTGATGAACACATTAAAGAGTTGAGGTGTGATTTAGCTAGTATTGGGCAAAAAGTTGATACACATGCAATTTCGATTAAACAGATCGAATTGCAAGTGGCCCAATTATCTGCGATAGTGAACACACGGCAACCGGGCACTCTTCCTAGAAAAACTGTCCAAAATCCAAAGAATGATGCGCACTGTATGACAATCACTACTCGGGGTGGTAGGCAAACCATTGACCCACCTATGCCACCTACTGAGGAAAATGTGATAAAGGATAATGATAATGTGGTAAAGGGTAGTGGTGAAGCAGAGGGAGTAATGGAAAAGATGCAGAAGTACCTATCAAGGTAATTCCCATGCCTAGGACACCACCACCATTCCCTCAAAGATTAGTGAAAAAGACCGAGGATGGTAAATACCGGTGTTTCATAACAATGTTGAAGCACTTTTCGATCAATGTCCCTTTGGTAGAAGCTCTAGAACAAATGCCCGGGTATGCCAAATTTATGAAAGATCTGGTCACCAAGAAAAGATCAGTCACTTTTGAGGATGATGATAGACTGCAGCATTGTAGTGCTATCGCTACAAGATCCCTCGTACAAAAGAAAGAAGATCCTGGTGCGTTCACTATTCCTTGTACAGTTGGGACATTACATTTTGCCAAAGCATTATGTGATCTGGAGGCAAGCATAAATCTCATGCCCCTCTCGATTTATAAGAAATTGGGTTTGGGGGATCCAAAACCCACTACGATGCGGCTACTGATGGCTGATCGGATAGTGAAATGGCCCATAGGGATACTCCATGATGTGCTAGTAAAAGTGGAGTCATTCATGTTTGCGTATGATTTTGTTATTCTTGATTGCGAGGTCGATTTTGAAGTGCCTATTATTCTTGGGATGCCATTCCTTGCTACAGGTTAAGCATTAGTTGATATGGAGAAAGGACAGATGACATTTCGGTTGAATAATGAAGAAGTGACCTTCAAAATTTTTAGGACCATGAGGCAGAGTGGTCAGCTCCAATCGGTATCTGCCATATCCCACAAAGAAAAGATGAAGAAGGAGACTGAATAGAAAAATGCAACACAAGAGTTTATGGTTGGGGATTTGGTGCTTATAGACAGTTCTGGGGTGCCTTGTCTTCCGGGCAAGCTCAAGTCCAAATGGACTGGCCCTTACCTGGTTACCCAAGTATTCCCTCACGGAGCAATTGAGTTAAAAGCCAAGGAGGGCATGCGGTTTCAGAGGAATAGAGATAGAATAAAACTCTATTTTAAGCATAAAGCATCGGGGAATGAAGTGATAGAGGCATACCATCTTGATGAAGTCTGAGTAATAAAGTGTCCCAAGTCGTGCCGCGACATTAAATCATGCGCTTGTTGGGAGGCAACCCATAAGTTATCATCTTTTTAGTAATGGTAGCATTTTTCTACTAATGGGTTTTTTTGAAGGCACATCACCAGGAAATTCTGCAGAAAATTACTCTGCAACAATAACTGACGGACACATCGACGGACCGTCGTATGCATCCGTCGTACCAGGTACGTTTTTCTGTTATTTTGAAACTAGGGCACACGCGACGGAACAAACGATGGGTCATCAGAACTGCAATGGACCGTCGTCAGGGAACCGTCACGTGATTAATGAGGTATACCCGACCCGACCCGGCTGGACCCTTTTTCAAAATCAGAACGTTTAAACTCCCCAACCCCTCATTTCACCCTCATTACTTCATTATTTCTCCGATTACTCTTTCCTTCTCAACTTCCACAATCTATTCCTCTACAACCACCGATCATTGCCCTCTCACAATTCTCCAAAGCCCTAAAGTGTTATCTACTAGTGGAAACTGCTGGTGTGAGTATCTACCTTGCCACCGAGTACTTGTGCATATGTTTTTCTCCATTTCTAAAATATGTGTCTCTAAATTTATACTCATTTATCTTGCCTTTTTGTTTACTAGTTAGTATTATGCTTAGTTCCTCTTCGTATTTATTTTACTTTAGACGATTCTGTCTAACCTAGGTTACAAATGTTCGAAATTGCCATGTTTACCACCCTAGACATAGGTGCTTTTGCATTGCTAGTTTCCTAGGTAGTTTAGGTTAGACACATGTAGGTCCAAAACACTACAAGGTTGATGTGGGTTCATCAGGGATGCTTAGGGTACCCTCAGTTCTGTCACTGTTATTCAGAACGAGACCTCGATGACGGACCCTCGTACCCATGACGGACCGTCGTAGGGTCCGTTGCAAAAGCCCTAGCACCCCTGTCCCAACGGACACATGTGAAGGATCGTCATACTCACGACGGTCCGTCCTGCACAACCATCATGCTAGTCAGAGACCCTGTTTCTAAGGGTCTCTCATTTTCTCCCAAGTGTTCCCCAACGGACACATGTGACGGACCGTCGTCTTCACAACTGTCCGTCCCGCACAACTGTTCTGGTTGTCAGATACCCTGTTTCTAAGGGTCTCTCATTTTTTTTCCAAATGTCCTTCAACGGACACATGTGACGGACTGTCGTACCCACGACGGTCCGTCCTGCATGACCGTCATGACGGTCAGAGACCCCTCTCCTAAGGGTCTCCATTTTTTTCTCAAGTGTCCTACGATGGACATCTACGACGGACCGTCGTACTTGTGACGGTCCGTCCTGCACATACCATCATGCTACTCAGAGACTCTCATTTAGGGTTCTCTATATATACATAGTCTAAGTAAAACACGACGGACCTCACGACGGTCCGTCATAGTCACGACGAGCCGTCACCAGGCCCGTCGTGTGTCACTCTTTCTACAACAATGACATACTATTTTCAATATTTTATTTCGTATGTTTTCGCTTGTCTTGTTTGCCACTACTCGTACTAATATTGATCCTTTGCAGGTACAATCTACTATTGCACCCAACCAAGACTGAATCTAGGCACGCGGACGATCAAAGTCTGTCGCCCCATCTGCACGGATGATCATCGGCTCTGATGATGAGCGGGACCCTGAGTATGTGCCCCCAGGCACTTCTACAGCTTCCCGTGCTGCACGTGCTCCCAGAGCCACACCCAAAAAGGTGGCGTCCGGCTTACTCACTGCCTCCCAGTCTGATGAGGAGCGCACATTGACCGGCACACCCTCTGGGTCAGCCACAAATGTGGAAGGAGCGTCTGGCTCCTTAGGAGTATCATGGTACGAGGAAGCTCTGGCTCTGCTGAGGTTTCCGCACCCGCCACCGCTGTAGCGTCGGCCTCGTCTGATGAGTCTGACAGTTCAGATTCTATATCAGGCTCACTGGCTCAGGTCCCCACTCCAGCCACTGACCAGCCCAACAGGTGGTGTGTCGACGGGCAGTTTCAAGTCTACTCCGACGACAAGACCTGACTGATAAAGGAGTGATGACTCGAACACTCACTTTGGAGCGGTGGGTACTTACAGGGAGTCTCCCGACGATGCCGGAGATCCACAACCTCTTCACAAGGCATCGCTTGGAGTGGACAGCACGTCTTTTGGGATGATACTATGAAGAAATGGTCTGAGAGTTCTACGCATCCTACGTAGCGACTCTCTGATCACAGATCGATAGGCGGGATGCCCCTGCTAAACAGGCCCCAGTGGAGCAGGTCCGAGCCCGGGGTGTGCAGGTTGACATTTCCCTGCCAGCCATCCGCCGGTTTCTATACGGCGAGAGTGTTGATGCTACTCGGACCCCCCTCACTGCCGAGTTTTACTACCGCTGGCAGATAGTTAAGGATGGCCAGTTCTTGCACGAGCCATCACTGAGAGAGACCACCAAGAGGTGGATGGCCCTGTACTTGTCAGTAGATGGAGAGGGTGCCGATTGGGTGACTGAGCCGAAGGGGGCCATCAAGAAGGCCAACCTCACGTTCACAGCAAAGTTATTGTGGCTGCTTGTCCATCACTGCATTTCCCCCACAGCTGTTGATAACATCGTTACCTCGGATCGAGTAGTGTTGATGGCGGCGATGATAGCCGGATTCGAGGTTGACTTAGCATGGCTTCTCCAGGCAGTCATGCACGAGAGGGCATTCAAGGTCACTACTACCTACCCTTTCCCGTGCATGATCTTTTCCCTTTGCAGGTCCACAGGTATGCCCATATGGCACGTAGACCAGCTTAAGACCCCGCAGGGCACTGTTGACGTCGGCCACATCAGAGAGGAGGCCAATGAGTTGGCTCCCGCAGAGGGCCCCGTCAAGAGTTGCCCCCACTTACTAATGATCTTGCTGATACAGTAGCCCAGGCCCGCAAAGCTACACAGGCGTCCACTGACACTACCCCGTTCGAGTCTATCCCGGGTAGTAGCACAACCCCGAGCTCCTCTCGCACAGCCCCTCTACCGGCACTGCTCCCACTTGCAAGGGTCCAAAATCTAGAGGCACAAATGGCCACTCTTCTGCATGATATCCAGTCGTGGATGCAGAAGTCGATTAGTGAGTCCGAAGACCGTATAGAGAGGAAAATGATGCAGTTTGCAGAGCGGAAGATCTTGAGGTTAACCAGCGCCTGGACGCCTTTGAGTTGAGAGTGCTAGCCCGACCAGCCCCTCCGGTAGATGTGTTGACTCTTCAGGCTGCAGTCGACAATCTTCGTGCAGACATCGACACGATATTAGAGTCTAGGGTGCCGGAGTCTGAGGCCCCTTCTGTCGAGCCTGCTGAGGAGACCGTGTTGGCGTCCCTTTTTGCTACTTCTGACATTCCACCACCTCCCCTTCGAGAGAGTGCCAAGAGGCGTAGGGGTCGAGCAGAGGACGAGGCGCGAGAACGGAAGAAGGAGCACCGAGATATAGAGGCTGCGAAGAGAGCCTCTCTTGCTGAGGAGGAGGCGCATCGAATGAGAGCATCTTAGTTAGCGGCTGGGGCGTCTAGCTCCCGCACTGTGGATATAGCAGGAGGCACTACTGATGGTGCGGTTGTCAATGAGGACACCACTGAGGGTGTCCAGATTGCAGAGGACGTGGGTTCCGAGGAACCGGACCCACCATCTTGCTAATCGATGGCGCTTTGCGCCACAAGTTTGCTTCACCTACCACTCTAGTATTTAGATCTTTATGCATTGGGTACAATTGCATGCTTTTTTGATGGGGTTAGGGTAAATGGTTAGTGAGTGTTAGGGTGAAGTCTGAGTAGTCCAATTCACTATCCTCTTTTGGGGTTTTCTTGCCTGTCTTCTTTTTCCCCAAAAGACTGATTACTTTTTCTGTTGAACCAGCATGTTTATATCTTTTGTACATAGTTTAAGTCTGAAGCATGATGGCTAAAATGATATCCTGATAAACTGGAAAATAACGCATGACTAGGCATAGTAACTTATAATTGTGTGTCTCTAAGCATGAAATAAAGTTACACCATTGCATTACCCTAAGTCTTAAATTCGAACTAGGTGTCTGATAATCTGGTTTAGTGATTAGATGTCAAGTGAGTGTGAGGAAATTTGAATAATCTATTAATGGTACTGAGCTAGAACTTGCCTGCTTAGTCCTGCTAAAAATAAGCTGTAGTAAACAATTAGGAAAGGATCATAGGCCCTTATTCAATATAGCCCATTTCTAGCCTAAATAAAAGAAACCAAATGAAATTTATCCTTCTTTGATCCAAATAATTTGAGCTTAAAATTTGACATTTCTTATTCACCCCAACTGATCTTTTCTGGGAACAATGTGTTGGCCCTGGTCCCTCCTTGGACATGTGCACCTCAGCTTATGCCACAAGCATAAGTTGAGGGTGGCTAATGCACAAACAACCTTCGTTATGTCCCTGACCCAACTTTGGGTATTGTGTACCTTGACTCATGGCAAAGCCATGAATTGAGGGTGGCTACTATGAGGAATGCTCTGGAAAGTGGGGTTGAAAGAAAAAAGAGAGAAAAAGAACAAAAGTAAAGTTACTCAAGAATTAGATGAAAAGAAAAGTAAAGAAAAGATAAATACAAGCAAGAAAAGAAGAGAGTCACTTACACAAATGAAGAAAGAAGAGAAAATAGCAAGGTGAAAGAATATGAGAAACTGGGCGAGATAAAATGAGAGACAGTGGAAGGTTTAGCCGATATGTCAAGGAGGGAAAAAAGTCACTAAAGTATACCAAAATATACCTTATCTGAGCCTATGTTACTAGCTAAAAAAGTCCAATCGTGATCCTAAGGATTGTATAGCGACCTGGCAGTGAAAATAAGGGCAAGCTTATGGCAAAAGGTATGAATGAGTGTGACTTTGTTCTGAGAGTGAGTGTTGAAAAGTAATGCTTAGACTCAAACTGAAATCATTGTCTGAAAAAGGAGGATTTTGTATTAAAGTGAGGACACTAGTTGCAATACTAGAATTGTTAGCACCTCGGTGAGAAATTAAAGACGATAGTAGGTGTTAGTGCATGGTGAGTCTGTGTCATGTTCTGATCCCACAAATTCAAGCCTAATAGTGATAGTATGCATAGATTTGATGAGATTAATCGGGATTGATAGCCAAATGATTGCAAAGGATAAAACATGGATACTATTGTACAAAGATTTTGTACTAAGTCATAGTGCGTCGCTTGAGGACAAACAACGAATTTAAGTTGAGGGTGTTGATATAACGTAGTTTCACGGTATTATTAATGCTTTTTCCTTAAGTTTAGTGCGTCCAAAAGCCTTTTTGTGCTAATTTTATATAAGTTTCTCTTTGTTTTGCAGGAAATTTTTCCAAAGCTGAATGCGGAGATTTTGAGCGAAGAAATGTAGAAGAGACCACCTACGGAGCATATGACGGTCCGTATTCTGTGACAGTCGATCAAGACTCCCTTCAACCACTCTCTTACAGGAGCTATGGATGACCAGCATGGTTCGTAGGTGGACCTATGGTCAGTAGGTCTTACCATATTGGAAAATTTGCAGCCAGTTAAGGGGAAATGCAGTTGGGTCAACTTAAAATTATGATAAATCTTAGCAAAAAATGAATTAGGTATTCCATGACATACCCACAGATAGATAATTGAATTATCTTTCTATGGCCACCGACCTTGCTAAAATCAGATCGAGTAAAAAGTTATGTCCATTTTTTTTTAAAAAAAAGGCCAGTCGAACAGGCCCTCACGACGGACCTAACGACGGGGCATCGGGCGCATGACGGACCGTCAGTCCTGGCCGTCATGATGCCCAACTTCAACCTTCCTAGGAGTCTTTTGACCATTCACATTCCGTTTAAACCCTAAGTTACATCTTTTTGACTCTAAATCATCAGATTTTAGTCAGTTTAAGCCTAGAAACATAATTGAGACATATCAAAGTCAAATTATTAAATCAAAAAATAGAAAATTAGAAGCAAGAGAGGAAAAAAAAGATCAACAACCCTAGTTCAAGAACGCCACAAGCTCCAGCAGTTCTAGCCCCAAAACTTAAGTATTTTTCCGTAGATTTCAGCACTAGGTATGTGGGATTTCACTAGTGGGTTCCTTTCACCAATTGGGTCCTTATTTTCAGTCAGTTCTTGATTCTCTTATCATGATTAAACCTAGGTTTTCTAGAACATTTATAGAACTTGATTAATTTATTAAATATATGTTCCAAATCAAATTATCATGTTATTACTCAGATTATCGCATAAATTTCAAAACCCTAGCTTTGTATTTCTTTAGTTCTTGAATTACACGTGCTAGGTCATATATTTCACACACTTAAGATATACATGCCTCAATTATAAATGCATACTTACCAGATTAATTGTTATATTCTCAATTTGCAAGTTCATTTTCGAGCTATCCAACATTTACAAAAAATCAGATATAAGCAGTAAATTTACTGAATTCAATGGAAGTAGCATAATAGCGAGTTGGAATAGGGTTTAGAGTACCCAATAGTCCCACAACTACTAACTTAGTAGGTTGTAGTTACCCTCTGTGGGCAATCAGTTTATTGATCACGCCAGCATGCCTTTATACATTTGGAAGGGTATATTGGGTCCTCTCGATGGGCGTATACATTCTGACTCCACATATAGCTAATGTTGTTTTATTATCGGTTATTAGTAGCTCCCACTGTCAAATCAGACTCTCTTCATTGACTATTTATCATTATATTTAGTATTAAGTTTCAGCATGATATTAATTGGTCATTGCATCAAGTTAGCTCAGAAATCAGCACATCACGTTAAGATTATTATACTTGTTTTTTTTTTTTCAGTTATGTTTTATTTCAGCTTTATTCTATCCTAGATGATCAGTATATTTCAAGTACAAATGCATACGTGTGCTACATCTTCTCGTGATGTAGGTTTAGGTTATAAGCATCCAGATCACGCATAGATCGATTTCCTGATCTCTAATTTAGAAGATTCAGTGGTGATTCCTCTTTCTCTGAGGACAAGAGTCATGAATTTCATTTCAGTCTTTAGTCATTTTGTTTCAGTTTGTGCTAGATTTAGCTGGGGCTTTTCCCACTAGTTCTAGTCTACTTTAGAGGCTATTTTTAGACATAGTTAGATTCAGCTTAGTATTGAGTTAATATTTCTTTTGTATTAAACTGATTGTTTACAAATATCTATGTTATAGCATATGGGTATTCCCCATCTTTTGATTCTAAGTATGATTTAGCTTACGCAATAGTTTATTATCTTTAGTATGTTCATGATCCTACCACCAGGGTTTGCTTGGAATCATTTGTGGTCCTAGGTTCCATTTCTGCGTCTCGGGGGTAGATTGGGGCGTGACAATACTCTAATGCTGTTGTGTGTAAGATGTCAAAGAGACTTAGAGTCTAAGTATGTAATATGATATTTTATATATATGAAGTGAAGTTTCTAGCATATGATTTGCTATGCAAAAGTTTTAAATTTTCCACTAAAATTACTATGACAAATGCGATAAATGATAATTATGGTCTTGTATAAGACCTCAGAGAGGTAAAGTATGCCATATTACTTCTATGGTGTGCTTCTCGGATGTGACACACGTTGTATCATAGCCAGGTTTCAAAAGTTATTTAGGTTCCAAGAAGTCTCATATTTCCACATCTAGTTGAGTCTCGTATCATTGGTGGTGAGTCGCGACACATCAAATGGTATGAGAGGCTATAGGATGATAGAGTGTCCCTTTTTTTTCATTCTCGTATCGTTCCATAGAAATTAACTCTATCAAATCTCCCTCTTATGTTTTCTTGTCCCATGGACTTTTTGATATGAATAATTGGATGATACTGTATTCTATTATTGAGGGAGAAAAGGTGACATTAATTGCTTATCTTGGTTTTATGGTTGGATGAGTATGTGTGAAGGTGAAGTTTTACAAGTTTTGATTATGTTATGCCAATTATGGCTATATATTAGATATATGTGAAATAGAATGATATATTGAAAAACTTTTGTCTTGATAGGATTAAAGCATTCGAGAAGTTATTATGGTTAAAATGAGTTTCTTTTGGAATGATGTGTTACTATATTGTTTTACATGATGGTAGAGTAATATTACGATTTGAACTTGAAATGCTTAGTGATTACCTATGGAAGCATGCCACCCTAATAATATGTGTTTAAAAAGTATTCAATGTTTCCCTTTCTATAGATGTGTTCCTTGATAAGTTTTCTAGTATGGATTAGAGCCCTTTGCATAGACTTTATCCTACGTGTGATGGTAGTATTCGTGTCTTGGTAGGATGATGATGTTGGTTTTAGTAATGTAGAAGTCACCTTAATTTAATGTCCAAATAAAAAGAAGAATTTTTAATGTTAAGTCTCCTCTATAGTTTCCCTTAATGTTTCATGAACTTGGTGTCTATTGTATTGTATTAAAACCTTATATGGTTGCATAGCATGACTTAACTTGAAAATTTAGGGGATATTTTTCATAGGCGATAAGGTTTAGAATGCCTTGGTTGATGATATACCGTGGTTTCACGTTATTTTTAGTGCTTTTTTCTTATGTTTATTATGTGTACAAAAGCCTTTTTGTATTTATTTTTATGTACGTTTCTCCTTATTTGCAAGAAATCTCTCCAAAGATGAACGTGGAAGTTTTTTAGCAAAGAAATGCTAAAGAGACCACCTACGGAGCTTATGACGGTCCATCGAGCATGTGATGGTCCATAGGTGGCATCGTGCTGCTGAATGAAGATGGGGAAGTCTGACTTAGTGTGGGATTACGGAAGTCCACGACGGACCGTCATAGCCACGGCAGTCCGTCCTGTTGGTTCATCGCAAAGATCAAAGAGTAGTCCAAGTACCCAAATTCCAAGAAGTGTATGTATTATGGAACGGATACACTCGACGGACCGTCGTGCTTGGAACGGTCCGTCATATCTGTCGTTTAGGGTAATGAAGAAAGCAGAAGAAAAATTTATGAAGTTTGGGATGATGGAGGCCATGATGGCTCGTCGTGACTATGACGACTGTCACGAGGTCCGTCGACTCGGACGCGTTTAGAGAGATTTTCAGTAATTACAATCCATCTTTTATTAGGTTTTTGTTTTTAGTATAAATATTTCAAAAAAACTCGTTGTTTGGGTTAGACTCTTTGATAGTAGACTCTTTGATATTAGACTTTTTCATAGTTAGATTTTTGGATAATCTTTAGTTCTCTTGTTCAAGTATTGAAGGATTAATTTAAGTAATTGTTACACTTTTTCTAGAATTAATTGTTGGTTCTTTTGTTTAATAATCAAGTTAATTTCTGGATTTTATTCTTTATCATCAAAGTAAGTGCATTAATTCTTATAATAAATATATGAATAGTGTGATTATGACCATGGGTATCTAAACTCCATAACTAGGGTTGTGGGAACCATGAGTGAATAATGAGGTAAACACTATCTAAAATAGCAATTCTAAAGTAGTGTCTTGCATGTATTGATAATTATTTCATTTAGAATTCTTTTTAACGGTTTGCCAATGTTAGAACTCGCCTTAATGCTACTTGCTACTTGTCGGACAGCTACGACGGACATCTAAGGGTGTCGAAAATTTTCTAAGTGCCTTCTAACTGACATCTATGACAGAATGTCATACCCTCGACGGTCCGTTGATACGCTCAAACATACTTCTCAAATAAGAAGTAAAGCGGTCGTGTCAAGTAAATAACCCAACTAGTGAGGTTGGGATCGTTCCCACGAGGAAAATAGTATAGACTTAACTTCAATCTATTATTACTTTTGTTTAGTAAATAACTTCCTTGGAAAGTAAAAACAATAAAAGAGGGGTTTCTAGTTATAAATGAATGAAAATAACTACTTAACATGAAAGAGACACTTAACAGCTTTGAATGTTGGATTTTAATCAATTAATCAAAGTAACTAGGGTTTACATGTTTCCCACAGGTTCATAATGTGATAATTCTAACTATAACAATTCTTTCCTAGTATCTTGCATGCAAAGTGATAAGTTATGTATTTCTAAATCCTTGGTCTGGCATCCAGAAAATCTCACTCCGCACCTTGGTCCGGCTACGTGTGTTGCTATCCTAACCCTTATCTTTACCTCATATTAAGCATCGTATTCGATATTTGACTAAGTTATTACCTCGTACCAATCAATACTAGCCTATTAGATAGTATACACTAAATCTATGTTGATAATTCTTTTCCTATTATCTACCTCCTTGGTCCATCAAGTAGCATTAAGGCGAGTTCTAACGTTGGCCATCCGTTAAAAAGACTTCTAAGCAAAAGAATTATTAATACATGCAAGACTCTATTCTAGAATTGTTATTTTAGTTAGGTTTTATCTCATTATTTGCTTATGGTTCCCACAACCCTAGTTATGGAGTTTAGTTACCCACAGTCATAATCACAATATTCAAATATATTAAATAAGAATTCATGTACTTACTTCAATGAGATTTAATCACCAATAATCACTTGCAAGAATCTCAAAGTAATCAAGTAATCTCACAAAAAGTCTAATGATAATCAAGAATCTAACACTAATACAAAGGGCTCACAATGATCTAGCGTCTAACAATGATCCAGAGTCTAACAGTCTAAGAGTCTAACCTCAAAAACGAATTTTTTCGAACTATTTATAAAAAATAAAAACCTAATTAAACAAGGACTCTATTTGCTGGAAATCTGCCCAAACGCGGCTGGGTCGACGGACCTCGCGACGGATCGTCGTGGTCATGACGGACCGTCATGGACTCCCTCGTCCCATACTTATGCAATTTCTTCTGCTGCTCTCTCTTCATTACCCTCGACGGCAAGTATGACGGACCGTCATAGGCACAACGGTCCGTCAACTCTTGGAATACCGGGTCGGGTTGGGTACGCCTCATTAATGATGCGACAATTCCCCGATGATGGTCCGTCGCTGTTGTGACGACCCGTCGTAGGTTGCGTCGTGTGTGCCCTAGATTGAATATAACAGAAACACGTACCTGGTACGACGGAGGCATACGATGGTTCCTCGCAGGCGCAACGGTCCGTCAATGTATCCGTTAGTGACTGCTGCAGAGTAATTTTCTACAGAAATTCCTTGTAATGTGCCTGGAAATTTTTAAACCCATTAGTAGAAAAATGGTACCATTACTAAAAAGACTAGAAGTATTGGGTTTCCTCCCAACAAGCGCCTGATTTAATGTCGCGGCACGACTGGGGACACTTGATTACTCAGACTTCATCAAGATGGTATGCCTCTATCACTTCATTCCACGATGCTTTATGCCCAAAATAGAGTTTTATTCTATCTCTATTCATCATAAACCGCACTCCCTCCTTGGCATTTAACTCAACTGCTCCATGAGGGAATACTTGGGTAATCAAGTAAGGGCCAGTCCATTTGGACTTGAGCTTGCCCGGAAGACAAGGCGACCCAGAACTGTCTAAAAGCACCAAATCCCCAACCATAAACTCTTTTTTTGAACTTTTTTGTTCATTCTTCTTCATCTTTTCTTTGTGGGATATGGCGGATACGGACTGGAGTTCACTACTCTGCCTCATAGTCCTACAAACGTTGAAGGTCGCTTCTTCATTGTTAAGCCAAAATTTCATCTGCCCCTTTTCCATATCAACTAAGGCTCTACCTGTAGTAAGGAATGGCCTCCTAAGAATAATAGGCACTTCAGAATTAAGAATAACAAAATCAGCTGGAAAGATGAATGACTCCACTTTTACTAGGACATGATGGAGTATCCCCATAGGCCGTTTCACTGTTCGATCAACCATCAGTAGCCGCATCGCAGTGGGTTTTGGATCCCCCAAACCGAACTTCTTGTAAATCTAGAGGGGCATGAGATTTATGCTTCCCCCAGATCACATAATGCTTTCGCAAAATGTAATGACCCAACTGTACAAGGAATAGTGAATGCACCCATATCTTCTTTCTTTTGTACGAGGGATCTTGTAGTAATAGCACTACAATGCTGTTGTCTATCGTCATCCTCAAAAGTGACCGATCTTTTCTTTGTGACCAGATCTTTTATAAACTTCGCATAACCGGGCATTTGTTCTAGAGCTTCTACCAAAGGGAAATTGATAGAGAGCTTCTTCAGCATTGTTATAAAACGCCGATATTTACCATCCTCGGACTTTTTCACTAATCTCTGAGGGACGGGTGGTGGTGGTCTAGGCATGGGAATTACCTTCATAGGGACTTCTACATCTTTTCCATTGCTCTCTTCTTCCTCAACACTACCCTTTACCACCTTATCATCATCCTTACTCACATTTTCCTTATTAGACGGCATAGGTGGGTCAATGGTTTGCTTCCCATCCCGAGTGGTGATTGCCATACAGTGCGCATCATTTTTTAGATTTTGGACAGTGTTGCTAGAAAGAGTGCCCGTTGCCGTGTCTTTCTAGACTTAAGATAAGAAATAAATCGACCCATAGGTTTGTCTGGAAACTTAAAACGAGCAATCCTAGTTCTACAATCGACTGAGGCATAACATGAGTTTAACTAATTCATGCTTAGAATGACATTGAATTCTACCATTTCTTACTTTACTAGATCTACTAAGGTGACTTTCTAAGAGATTGTGACAGAGAAATTTTTTTACACCCGTCTAGCTATACTGGGTCACTGACGGGAGTAGTGACTAAGAAAAGTTCTAAAGAGAGTTTCTAGAATGACATTGAATTTGCTATACCGAGTTACAAAAGGCAAAGTCATATCTGTTGTCTTTAAACTGAGTGAACCATATGTGAGTCACATTGTTGAGTTTCTAGGATCCAATCTCACCTATCACTACCAGTTAATGACATCACACAAAATATTTTCTTGCCTTCAACAATGAACTTATGTAGGTCCTTCCCAACTTACGACCCTAAAAACTTAGGCAGATTCATCCTAACAAAATCACAAACTTTGGCTGCCACTAATCGGTCATTTCT
This sequence comes from Solanum peruvianum, assembly GCA_027705065.1. Lineage (NCBI taxonomy): Eukaryota > Viridiplantae > Streptophyta > Magnoliopsida > Solanales > Solanaceae > Solanum > Solanum peruvianum. Next base: position 13,290,584 of record JAKWJD010001757.1, on the reverse strand, counting down.
ATTAGTAGGAACTAGAACCTATTTATTCTTCTTGTTGGTCCTACTCTGAGCCAAAAGTTGATGGCATTCTGAAGCTCTACATTTGAACTTCCTAATCTTGTACTAGAGGAACTACGGTAGCATTGCTTGCATTAGCATTCGATGCCTATGCTCTACGAGGAGGCATGATCTTAAGCGCTCAATGTCGAGTTAGAATGGAATTAGATCATACCTTATGAACGATAAGAGTAACAAGAAGGTGATGTTTTTCCTAAAACACTTCATAGCCTCCCTCTAATTAGATGTGGTACACTTCACACCCCTGAACCTGACTCTACTTAGGGCAGGTTTTGCAGACATCCTAGGACTCTTTAACCTAGTTCACTGAAAAAAAGTTTTGTTACGCCCCGATCGACCCCCGAGACGTGGACATGGAACGTAGGACCACAAGTGATACCAAGCTAACCCTGCTGGCATGATCATGGTCATACTAAATATAATAAACTATTGCGGAAACTAAATCATAATTAAAATGAAAAGATGGGGAATACCCATACTCTATAATTAAGATATTTGAAAACAATGTGTTTAATACAAAAGAATATTAACTCAATACTAAGATGAATCTAACTATGTCTTAAAATAGCCTCTAAACTAGACTAGAAACACTAGGACAAGCCCCACCTAAACCAAGTAAAAACAGAAACTAGATTACTAAAGACTTAAATGAAACTCATGACTGTTGTCCTCAGAGAATGAGGACTCACCACTGAACCTGCTGAACTGCAGATAGGGAAAAAAATCTATGTGTGATCTGGAGGATGCTGAGAACCTAAACCTACATCACGAGAAGATGTAGCGCACGTATGCATAAGTACTTGAAAGATATTGAGCATGTAGGATAGGGTAAAGCTGAAATAAAACATAACTGAAGCACAAAATCAAGTATAATAATCTGAACGGTACGTGCTGTTTTCTGAGCTAACTGGATGCAATGACCATTTTATAACTTGCTGAAACAGAATACTGAATATACTGATAAATGGTCAATGCAGAGAGTCTGATTGAACAGTGGGAGCTATTAATGACCGATAATAAAATCACATGAGCTAAATGTGGAGTCCGATGTATACGCCCCATCGAGAGGACCCAATATACCCTGCCAAACGCATAAAGGCATGCTGGCATGATCATTAAGTGATTTCCCACATAGGCGAGTTACAACATATATGGCTAGTAGTTCTGGGACTATTTGGTACGCTAAACCCTAGTCCAGCTCGATATTATGCTACTCCCAATGAATTCTCTAAATTAACTGATTATATCTGAATTTCTGTAAATACTAGATAGCTCAAAACTGAACATGCAAATTGAGAATGCAAAAATTAATCTGGTAATTATATATTTACATTTGAGGCATGTATATGTGAAATGTCTGAAATATATGACCTAGCATGTGTAATTCAAGAACTAAAGAAATATAAAGCTAGGGTTCTGAAATTCATGAGATAATCTGACTAATAACATGATAATCTTATTTGGAACATATATTCAATAAATTTATGAAGTTATATCAAAGTTCTAGAAACCCTAGGTTTAATCATAATAAAAGAATCAAGAACTGACTGAAACTAAGGACCCAATGGATGAAAGGAACCCACTAGTGAAATCCCACATACCTGGTTATAAAATCCATAGAAAAATACTTATGTTTTGGGGCTGTAACTGTTGGAGCTTGTGGAATTCTAGAACAAGGGTTCTTGAGCTTTTTTATCCTCTCTTGCATCTAATTTTCTATGTTTCAATTTAATGATTTGACTTGGATATGTTTTAATTATGTTTGTAGGCTTTAAACTAACTAAAATCTGATGATTTAGGGTCAAAACGACGTAACATAGGGTTTAAACGGAGTGGGAAAGGTCAAAAAGATCCCTAGGAAGGTTGCTATTGGGCCTCACGATGGCCAAGACTGACGGTCCGTCGTGAGCCCGACTCCTTATCGTTGGGTCCGTCGTGAGATCCTGTTCGACAGGACTTTACTTAAATGGGAATAACCCTTTTACTCAGAGGTCTTACTTTCGCAAGGTCGATGGATATGGAAAGATAATTCAATTATGTATGTGTGGGTGGGTCATGGGAGACCGAATTTATTTTGTGCTAAGAGTTATGATCATTTTAACTTTACCCAACTTCATTTCCCCTTCACTGGCTGCAAATTTTCCACCTACGATCAGACCTACGGACTGTATGTCCACCTACAAACCAGGCTGGTTCCGTAGCTCTTGTCAGAGAGTAGCTTAAGAGAGTCTTAATCGACGGTCACAGACTACGGATCGTCATTTGACCTTCGTACTATAAGTCCATCCGTCGTCCAAGACTTAACCAATTTTTCTAGGCTGAAATTTTTGGGAGTTTGTGATCCCATCGACGGTTGTGAAAGACGGACCGTTGTTGAGGCAACGGTCCGTCGATGCCACCGTTGGTAGCACCTCGAGATTCTTCTGAAAAACTAATTTTTGGTCTGTTTTGGCTATGGAGTGTTACAATTTAGTTGCACAAGAATCATAAATATAGTAGATCAACTGCAGTCATATAGTCTACACGTAATACCATCAAGGTCATACATGGCATTACCGTGCTTAGATTTTTTCAGCGGGAACTACCTTCTCCTAGTCATAACATACACACATGGCATCATAGAGTTCACATAAAAGCAATGCATAGAGGTTAATTCATACTAAGGAGGATTTCTTTTCTCCAAACCATATTATGCTTATTCTTCCTTCCTTATGAAATCAACTAGGTAGGTCATACTAATCATATAACCATATTAGGAAGTAAATTTACATCTTTCAATTTCTAGCATATCACTAGATTTCATAGGCATGCATCATTTAGGGAAAGTTATCATAATTTACAGGCACATCAACAACATAGGCTACACCAACCATCACTTCTCAATAGATAATCCTATAATAACAATTCCCAAATCTCAAAGTTCACAAGTTTTTTTTCAAAGAGACTCATCTTATCTTATTTAAAGGAGACTCATTTTCTCATGGTTAGGCTTAGGGACCGCACACTAAAGTCACATTAAGCATTCTCACTAAGATATCCCATGAAATCAAATTGAACATGCCCCCCCCCTCCCCCACTTAAGATGAACAGAGAAACTCATCTCAACTCTAGGAGAATCATAGCTTACCAACCTTATTAACTAAGTACGTCATCCCTCTTTACATATCTAAGCTTATGAACACCCTTCTGACCATTACTACAAAGTGATTTTTAAACCTAGAGAAGTCCAAGAAAACTTTACATAGGGACATCAAGGGAACTTAAAATCATACATTCTATGCACATTATCACCCCCCCCCCCCACTTGGGGTAAGCTTAAGCACATAATGCCCTTGAACACCAAGGTCAAGGCAAGTCAATACAAATAAGAACTTGCTAAATTGACCATACTCAAATTCAAGCTTAAAAGACAACTAACCACTTCAAAGTAAGTCAACCTCAATCCTCTTCTTCTCTTCTAGAGTTAAGAGATACATACCATACATCCCCTGAGTCATATTAGGTTAGTCATAATTCCACTTTTGGAGTAAAACCCCTTTTTTCCCACTCTTAGAATAGGTTCTTAGAGGGAATCATTAAATAGTCATAAGGCTTCTACCATAAACAAGCATACTTCATAATTTCCTTACTAGGTTTAACGCCCACCTTCCCTCATTAAGAGATAGACTATACCAAATATTCCAATCCATATAAGGACATCTATGAAGAATTTCACATATATAAAGGTAACATTCATCTTTCTCACTATTTACCATATTATCCAAGACTTTTCAAGGAGACACAATAACATCATGTTACCATCCTGCATAATCATAAGGCATTCTATCATTCCATGGGGAACTCTATTTAACCGTAAAAACTATTAACAAGCTATAATCATACCTTATAACTTCTCGACATAAAATCTTATTGCCCTTTAGCCTCCTATAGCCATAAATGTCACCACATCCACATATACTAAATTCACCTTCACATATACTCATCAAACCATAAAACCAAGGTTAGTATCAAAAGTCACCTTTTCTCCCTCAAGCATTGAGAAATCATCCCTTCCAAGCAATAAAATCTAAAAGACAAACGGACAAGGAAACATAATAGGGAGTCATATAAGGTTAAGTTCAATGGACATAAACATCAGTGTCAAATGAACGTCAAAGTCAACATGAACATCAATGTCAACGTGAACGTCAATGTGAACATCAATGTGAAAGTTAATGTCAAGTAAAACTTTAATGTGAATGTAAATGTCAAAATCAACGACAACGTGAATGTCAATATCAACATCAATGCAAATGTGAAGGCAACGATCAATGTAATCTTAAATATCAGCATGAACACAAAAATTAACGTCAATGTAAACGTCACCATGAACGTCAACGTGAATGAGAATATCAACGCGAATGTTAATACGAACGTCAACATAAATGTAAATATAGCCGTGAACGTAAACGTGAATGTCAATGTAAACGTTGATGTGAATGTCAATGTGAACGTGAACATCAATGTTAACATCAATGTAAACGTCAATGTCAATATAATGTCAATATGAACATCAACGAAAACATCAACATCAATGTGAATTTCAATGTTAATGTGAACGTTAATGTGAACATTGACGTCAACATCACGTTCAAATAAACATAAATATCAACATCTACGTCAACGCCAATGTACTTGTCAACATCGATGTAATTGTGAATAACAATGTGAACATAAACGTCAACATAAACGAGAATGTCAACATAAATGTAAACTTAAGAATCATCATCAACGTGAATTTCAACGTAAATGTTAAGCTGAACATTGATGTCAATGTGAACTTCAACATGAATGTCAACCTCAATGTGAATGTCAACATCAATGTAAATATCAATGTCTATGTTAACGTGCACATCAACATCGGCGTCAATGTGTACATCAATATCAACATCAACGTCAACGTAAATATGAATGTCAACGTGCACACCAAAGTCAATGTAACCATCTACGTGATTGTAAAGGTATATGTGAACATAAAAGTAATGTCAATGTGACTGTCAACATCAATGTGAATGTCAATATCAACATGAACGTTTAAGTCAATGTAAACGTCAATATAAGCATGAACGCCAACGTCAACATCCACGTAAATGTCAATATATTGGTAAAGCGCGAAGGTGATCATCAACATTAACGTAAACATAAATGTAAAAGTAAATTTAAAAATAAACTATAGTATGAACAACAATGTGAAAGTTAATGTCAATGTCAACATAAACATCAATGTTAGTGTGAATGTTACGACCCAAGGATATACCCTATAATTTATGGTATCCTCGAATCTTTACACAGCGTCGTTGACTTCTCGGAGGTCTAAAAATAGCGGAGAAATTCAAATCCTTTCATATCGTATCACATGCTAGAAAATTACTTTATATATATGTATTTATGCACACACACACACACACACACACACACACACACACACACACACACACACACACACACACACACACACACACACATATATATATATATATATATATATATATATATATATATATATATATATATATATATATATATATATATATATATATATATATATATAATATCATAATACATAGTTAAACTCTAAGTCTCTTTGCCATCTTAAAACACAACTCAATAAAATAGAATAGAGACACGACCATTACAACATAAAATATAAATCTAAGCTATTAGATCAATTTAATTAAACATCCTGACATAGACAACCTTTGAATCATAAGAATGGATCCCTTTACTTGAACTTGGGAGATCTATCCAAGATTTTCTTTTAGGAGACATCCTCTAGCCATTACCATCTAAACATTGTGTATGAAGATGAAGAAGAGTGATATTAATATTAAAATGCACTAAGTTGACTATAATGCAAAAACATGCATTAAAAGATGACATTTCATTTGAAATGATGCAACATGTCTTTCTAGTAAATTTCACGAACATAGGCACATATAAACTCAATATAGATCAAATACATGATATAGACACGGTACCACTCATAATAGAACATAAAGTAATTTAGCATACTTTAAAGCATTTTCAATACATACCATACATTACCTATCTTTCTATCTCACTTTTTTCCTTAAGTAACCCTCAAGTGTACTTAGAAAAATGTATCACTTTGAGGTTACCTTACAATAGTCTTTCATAATATGATTCATAATGAAGACATATATATTTATAAGTGTTAAGCACCTCATAGACATCAACTTCACATAGAGATCATCACCTAGGATAATATCTAATCAAACTAGTGTAATGTGCAAGTATCATCCCATAATACTATTTCCACCAATTGTATCAAACAAGTCACCTTAGACTAGGCTTTAAATACAAAACAAGTCATAACACTTTCATTTATAACTAGACATAAAGAAACATACTTCATAGCATCATATAAGGATTCACCATACTTCATAACATCATAGGAAGACTGATCATACTTCCTACACTTTAGTCATAAACTTACTTAGTTCATATAATAAGTAAACCACCCTCACAATCCCTTCACAAGCTTACTTGTGCAATGAACACATTGAGTCCCACAACCCCACATATGCCAAGTAAACCCATTTAAAAGCCATAAGTGTAATTAACACACATACATATAATTCATGTCTCAATCATAGAAAAGTCACATAAGAATGTATTCATATTATTCATACATAACATCAAATAAGTCTTACTTGTAGACATGTACTAGTTTTATCCTTTCTTGAAATTTACGTGTGCAATGCATGTGTAGGGGCCATAATCCTACCTATACTAAGTAATCCTCTAAAGGGGTTGTGGTTGAAGTCCATAATCTTATCCTAGTTCATTTGTTACTTTGGAAGATTAAGACATAACCGACATAGACCATGTGAGATACATGGAATCCGGTGATTTACTCCCACACCAAAAAAAGAGGGTTAACACTTGCCTAAGATGTAACCATACATCGCTATATAAGTGGTATCCACAAGCTATAACCTAAGGGGTGTAAGACCTCGTAAATGACTTAGGTGAAGCTAAATCCTAAAATGATTGTTGTGATGTTCTAACGTTTATAAATTGTTTCAAATGTGGTTTTGAGACAGTGTCTATGAGTTTAGGTGCATTTGAAGTCAAACATCAAGGGACGACCAAGACGTTCAACGACTAAGTGACCTATGTGCCTCAATTGTGATTTTATGTGTTTATGTGTGAATTATGATGTTATAAAGTCATCATAAGATTTGTTATGGTGTATATATGCAGTGTGTCAAGTTTCTTGAAGTTTGGAGGTCAAACTTTCAAGAACATCCATGACGTTCGAAAAGTTTGCCTTGAAATTAGCATGTATGTAGAGTATGTTTCGTCGATTTTGACGTATTCGTTTGGATGAAACTTATGTGGTAGGTCCTAAAATTGTATGCAAATATATTTTGGTTGGAAAACACTGAGTACGATTCTACATAGGACCCACAAAGGGCCCTAAAGAAGAACCCCAACATGGAGCTCAAAACTACCAGGAAGTGTAAATCGACGACCCAAATGACGGCCCATCAACTAGGCAATTGCCCGTCGATTGGTGTCATCGATGGATCCTGAAAGGTTGAGGGTTGAGGAGTTGCAGTCTCAACCCACGAGACCATATCTACGGGGTGTGGGTTAGACAACGAACCGTCGATGCTGTTGTGTGTTTTCCTGCTAATTTTCTGTTAATTTCAGGGTTGAAGTTGTAAATTCAACCAAAGCCCCTATAACTATTTGGAAGGTTGTTTTAAGTATTTATGGGTATTTTAAGAGAATATAAGTCATTAAAATATCATTATAGCCCGAACACCTAAGTCAAAACACATTCCCTCCAAAAACCTCCATGTGAGTTCAAGGTGAAGATGGAGCTTGAATATGGTTCTTAAATGGTGTTCTTCTTCAATTTTCATTGGGTTATTCAAATAAGGTATTTGAGTTCTTTATCTAAGACTTGTTATCACCTTATATTCAATTTCAAAGATGATTTTCGAAGTTTTCTAAAGGATGAAAAGTTTAATTTTTACTCTAAGTCTTGGGTTATTGCAAAAATGGTTTTCAAACGTTAAGATATGATTTAATTAATTTAAATTGGTGTTTTCCAATGAAATTCTCCCTGAACCCTTGACCTTCACAAATCTCTCAATTTGACTAAAATATGGGTTATAGGATCATGATTTGATATTAATGAATTAATGTGTAGATTGTTATGGGCTTTTGATTCATGTATAGATTATGGTTAATTGGTTTATAGGCTATTTAAACATGATCATTTGAATATTGTTCATTCTTACATCTATTGAATATTAAGCCTATTGAATTGATATTGACTTAAGGTTTATGAATTCTAATAAAGTTTCATATATGTTTTTGATTGATGTAATGATTATAGTATATTGATATCTAAGTTACATTAGATTGATGAATATGTAGTAATTTGACTTAGTTTCAATAATATTTTTATAAATATGTTGAATCTTTTGCTATGTCCATGAGTATGGGCCTTGTGATGTTGAATTGGATGATTAAGTCTTTAAATCGATATGGTAAGATGAAGTGGGGGTATGCTGCCCTATTTTACTTTATTTCATGTTAATTAGACTTTAATTATGTTCTGATTTGTATGATATTTAATGTATGAATGATATGTGAGACATTTAATGATGTTAAGAGGGTTCTTTATGTGAAACCTTGAGCCTAGTGGTAAGGTTATTTATGTTGAAGTCGAAAGCCGCAATAGTATCCTTCAAGTAAAGGAATGATGGACTTAAGGTTGATTGGCTGGAACGGCATCGTATAAAGCTTTAGGAATGTCATCATGAGGATCTTTTCGCCATTGGAAGGTGGCCCTAAGAGAATCTCCTTGGTAGGGTAAATTTGATTGGGTTATGAACTAGATATAGAACCCAATTGTATGAACCTTTAATTTGAATTATCTATGAGAAAAAAGGCTAACACTGAGTTATAATTCTAAGGGAAGTAGTTCTAGTTAAATATGATACTAGAATACAAAGCACGCCCTTCATATTCCTTAACAATATGCCTACATTGGATGCGTCCAAGTTCTACCATTGACAAGTAGAACACCCTCATCGGAGTAGGTTAGAACTCCAGATTCCATGTCTTGCTACCATGGTCTATGTCTTTATTGACAATTCTTGTCATATGAAATACCTATTAGCATTAAAGAAGTTCTATAATGTTTAGGTGGTGGTATGGGACACTATCTAGACATTGCACAATGGGCTTCGAAGGTTTTATTGGGAGTTCCAAGGTCTTGTCTAAGACCATTACTTCAATGTCCTTATACGTGATGTATGATTCTCTTAATTAACTAATGAACTAATGACTTATGTTATGAAGTATGTAAATAAATGAGTTATTAATCAAAAGTGACTTAAGGGTTCCTTAGTTAAAGTGTGAAGATGGAAAAATGGGATGAACACTTCGTGTCTTACCTAAGGAAGTTTTGACAATGACTCTACTTAGAGAAGATAGTTCTTGTTGTGGACATGATATAAGCCTTATTTATTCTTAAGTATTACATAGATAATCTTGAAGAGGTCAATCATTGATGTTATCTTCTTGATTTACTTAAGTAGGTCTTTTGATTGCCTTTGGAAGGGGAATGTCATATAATCTTTATGTTGGTGTATTAAGTGAGCATGATTCTATCCTAGGTAGTCTATAGGATCTTTTGGGTGTGTGTGTAAGCGAGTGTATGGGTGGTTGCTTCACAACTCACTCAAGTCAGACTTAGAATCAACTTTGGTAGGAAAACTCATGATCTTATGTTGATGTCTTGTAAGTGTGTATGTGACGCATCATAAGTAGTCTTGAGGATCATTTAGGCATGCCTACAGAGGTTGTATGGGTGGTCTCTCTTTGTATGACTTAAATGAGTCTTAGGATTGCTATCAGTGGGATAATTACATACTAGAAGATGTCTAAAGTGAAGTAAAGGAACTTCACTATAAAGTGAATTGAGTTCACTGTATAGTGAAGTGAATTCACTCTAATGCTTTCTAAAAATGTGACTTTCTGCTTAAATGATTTCGAACGTGTTTTGAAATTGTTAAATGTTGTTCTAATGCTTATCAGGGTATTTACTTAATGTCCCTTTTTCATGGTTTTTGCATGGTTTCCATTCTTAGTACATCTAATGTGCTAACCCATTATTTTCCCTTTTTTACTAAATCATAGGGAATTGGAAGTATTGATGTACCATGGTGGAGGGATAGGTTTCCTAGGCTTGATGATGAAGTGTTGGTGATTCCTCATTGATTCGAGGACAATATCAACATGTCCCTTATGTCATAGTCTTTATTTTATTGTCTTGTATGGGATTAGTCCCAAGTATTGCATACTATAAAGTTTAGATAATTCAAGTAGATGTTATACATATTTAATATTTAAAATGGTAGTCTTCCGCTTGTGTAATTTTTATGAAAGAGTTCTTCGTGTGTGAAGAATGTTTTAAATTCTTACCTATTTTAGAATGTTTATTATGCAATGAATGATATGAGACTTGTTGGAGTCTTATTTGCCGTGTGAGGACACAAGGGTGCTCTAACTTCTAGGGTGTACATGTGGGTCATGCAAAAGTTTGTATCGAAGCATAAGGTTTATAGAGTGTCTTTAGTTGTCTTATGATCCACATGTAGTAGAGTGTTGTTTGTAATGTGATGAGTGACACATTAAAAATAGGAGGCTATTGGGTGCTAGGAAAAGTTTCACTTATTCATTCATCTAATTTGCCTAAGAGCTTTGTATATGGTGACTTTCCCTTGTTTCCCTTATGTGTATGTCCTTTGAGGGTTAGATTATAAAGTTTGTGTTGAGGGAGAGAAAATAGGAGATGTGACTACATAAGGTTTGATAGAAGGTGGTTTTGACCTTAGATTAGTTTGGTTACTTTTTTAATGGTAGTTAAGTTTTAGAAGAATAGTAAGGTATATTGTTATAAATTTGAAGGGGTGGTTGATAAGGTAGTTGAACTTTTTTAATACCCCAACAATAGGAAGGGAGGTAATGAGATTTGAAAGAGTAAAGGTGTGTTCTCCTAGCAAGAGGGATGTAGGGGTTGGATGATGAGACCTTTTGAGAGTATTTAGTCTTTATGAGGTAAATCTTGGTAATAAAGTATTTTGTAACAACTCTAAAAATGGATAAGATAAGAAATGCTTAATGTGTCAAGAATGCCTATGATTAAACAAGGGTTCACATAGATGGATGCGCGTAGAACTACACCTCGTAACCCTTTCTAAAGACAAGCCGACTAACTTGGGGAGTTAGTTGAGCTTTTAAAGGTTGTGTCCAACCATGTAGTGCTATCGAATATGAATATTTACTTGAATTAGTCTTTACGGTGTTAAAAGAGGAAATCTTACGTTTGAAGGATGTAGAGGTAAAATGGTCTTTTTCCTGGCTAAGGGTACAATCATAATTACCTAAAATCTTTAATTAATTATTTAATTAATAAGGTGGAGGGGAAATTCAGGGAGAGAGGGCCGAAATTGGGCTCTTGAAGTGAAGTCCTGCTCTACGCGGGTTCGAACCTAGCTGGAAGCAATGAATTAAAGTGATTTTTATTTAAGCTATTGAATCAATGTAATTAATTAATAATTTTATTCATTATATAATTTAAATAAAATAAAAAATAGATTTTTTTTAAATAAACAAAACCTTATTGATTAAGTCCTAAAACTAGACTCCTAAGCCTCCTACAACTCGACTCTCTCACGTTTATCTCTCCACTCTCACGCTCAATCTCTCTTATTCTTTCTCATGTATTTTCTCTGGCAAAATAAGATACAGAATCATAAAAATAAATCAAGTTCTTCACACTTGAAGAACTCACTCGAAATCACAAGAAAACAAACATCAATCACACACTTGGCTAAGGGAGGTTGTCATTCGACTTGAGTTGATATTGAGGAGACTTAGACGTGTTCTTTGGTGAAATTTTTTGGCAGAAAGTCAATATTTAAACGTCAGAAAAGTATGATTTTTCTTCTATCTTGTCCCTTACCCAAGAGACCCCTTAAGATTCATATTATTCGTCCGAAAAACAAGGATTGTTTCCCTTATTTCATGCCCCAGTCACTAGCTCCCAATAAATCGTAGGTTGGGTACGATTGCTGCTAGATTTAGGTGTATATTATGTTTTCGTGATGAATATGATTATGTTTGTGTACATGGAATCGTATGAAAGATAACCTATGTGCATGTGTGTGCAAAAATGTGGAATTGACTATGTGCTCTCGAAATTAAGGCTCCAAAATTGATAATGTTTTGGTTGTTTTTTTAGGTGCATAAACCTTTGTAAATTGTTATTTTCATTAAAATGAAAGTGTGGCTGATTTAAGAATCAATTTGTTGGCTAAATGAATCGATGAATAATGCACCCCAAAACATATTAAATAATCTACAAATTACCCTATGAATTCAAGTGTAAATGTTTAAAAAGTGAACTGGAAAATGTGACAAAATTTTAGCAAATTAGAAGTTGTTTTCGTCTAAACACAGATGTATAAATCTGGAAATTTAAATGGGTTTAAATTAGGCGAGGTCATTAGGAATCGAACTAGCAAGCTCTCCCTTGAAAATCACTAAAACGTTAACAGGGAAATGGGGTCAAGGGGGATTGATCTTGGGTGAGCTGGCTGAAAAGTGAAGTATAAAAAAAATTAATTAAAATAAAATGGGAGGCGTGGGAGTCAAACCCACGACCTCCAGGCAGCGAGTGGAAGCAAAGGAAAAATAAAAGAAAATGAATGTGAGGTGTGGGATTGGAACCCACAACCTCAAAGTTGTGAAGAAGAGTAAAAGAGAAAGGGAAAATCTAAAGAAAAGAAAAGTGAGCCATGGGAATGAAACCCACGACCTCTTAGGTAGATTTTATGGAGGAGAATTATAGAAAAATAAAGAGAGGCTGTGGGGGTTTGATCCCACAACCTCATAGTCAACTCGAAATATAGAAGGAGAGTTAGATTAAAAAAATAAAAGGGGTTATGGGGGTTTGATCACACAACCCCTCGGCCAAGAAAGAGGTAATTCAACAGAGAAAAATAAAGAGGAAATGCTGATGTTGGGGCTCGATCTAGGGTACTAATGTCATTTGGACCAAAATACAATAAATGAAAAAAATGTAAGTGATGTCTAAGGGATTCTAAATTGGGGTCCTTTTCCAAAATTCCTTATTTATACATAAGTCATACGTGAATTAAATGTTCAATAATAATGCCAACCACTTAGATCGAAATCGAGATCTTGGCATTCATACAAGATGCGTCTGTCTTGTACTACATAATCTTAGGAAGATATGAATCACTTAATGAACTATGAATGAAGGCTCATGGCTTATATATGTACACCCATAATTCTAGCATACATTTAAAATAAGTCAACCTAAGATGTATATAATGAAATGATGTAACTCTAAAAGGGTTAAGTGAGAGTGTAAAACGCGCTAAATGTCCAAGTGCATTGTCATACGATGAAATGAATATTATGTACTGAAATGATGAAACCCTAGAAGGGTTAAGTAAGAGTGTGAAACACACAAATATCTAAGTGCATTGGCATATGAAGAAATGAATATTCTTGTAAAAAGGGGTAAGTGATTATGAAAAGCAAATGTTCTAATATTAATGAATGTGGTGACAAAATTATATGAGGGTAATGTAAAAGATGAGAGCGATCTGAAATGATCCTTAGTAAATGTTACCAAAATGTACTCACCTATGAGAGTGTAAAGTTGATGAACAGATCAGTCTCTATGAACACTCTATTGAAAGTATTGAGATTAACACACTTAATACTAATGATGAGATGAGAAATCATCTATTGAGCTATGATGTCCTCATACTAGAAGGCAACTTCCATGACGTATGATTTGAATGTAATAGAACTTTATACTGAGCACCGATAGACTAGCTATGTGTGGTGATGCCTTCTTTCCGGAAGGGCGGAGTTTAACGTAACTCTAATAAGATGAGACTGTTTGGATTTCGGGGTATGGGTCTCCTTATATTTCTGTCTTCGAACCTATACTGTCAATATGATGCTCACATGATCTTTGTCAATAAAAGTTAAAGTTCCCAATGAATGAATGATGTCAGCTACAAATGATGCACAAAATGAAACGAATGATACAAATGGTGTAATGATAGGATAATCAAGAGGTGAGCAAGACTTAAGTAATAAGACTAGGTCATTATTGATCATTGCACAGCGAACCCGATGAAATTCTTAAACTACATCCTAGGTATAGCTGGTGTTCACACTAGCTTATGAATGAAATGAAATGAAGTACGTAAGAATGAATTAAGGAGGCTTTGTGTTTGCTAAAGAAGGATCCCTAGTTGAGGTCCCACATGTTGAGCCCTCATTTTTGGAAGTCTTAATGTCAAGTCCATGATTTTAAGCTCTCATGGAATACAAATAAATTATATTAACCAAGTAATGTGTTATATAAATCATGATATATGCTATGTGTATGTTGTTGTGTGCTATGTGCAAAATTTTTAGTATGATGGTGCATGTTACTCTCATGGTATAACTTTCCTAATCAAAATTTGGAAACCTCATAAACTTTCTTAATCCAAATTTGTAATGTTCACTCACTATCCTAATCTCAATTTGGCAAGTACACTGACTTGACCTACTATAATCATGTTTCTAGGAAAGAGCTATTCTTACTCATGCATGTCCTAGGTGTGTGCTTGGATATACCCATACTTAGTACAAGTGTGTATTAATCCTATATAACTCTAAACTTTTAGGTGCATGTACAGGTGGATGCAAGACTACAGGATCACCGCTGCAGCTATTCGAACATCGAGCAATCATCTAGACTTGGTAGGCCCTCATGCTTTCAAGGATACTTGCCCATTTAAATTCTAGCTTAGTTGTAGGATTGAGCTACAGGAGTATGTTCCACAAGCTTTTGTTTCCCATTTTTGTTCAGACATTGTATCTTTATCGTTATAATAAACTACTTTTTATATTTGATGATCTTAATGTTAGATGGTTGATGGTGAACAATTATAGATGTAATAGAATGTTCAGTAAGCATGTTAGGAAACAAAAAGTTTCAGATTTTCCACTAAAAATTAACCAAGATGAAGTAAGAATGACATATGTAGGCTTCTCTATGACCTCTAAGAGGTCAACGATGTCGGTCTCGTCTGTGGTCTAGATTCCGGTTGTGACAAAGTTGATATAACAGCACTAGGTTAAATTCCAAGAATAATAAGTTCACATCAACCACATTGAGTAGTTTCTAAGTCATTGTAGTGTAGTGCACCACTTTCCTGAATTATAGACTGCATGATGCGTAGGAAAATTTCCCTACTTCTGATATTATTGTGTCTTTCCTATTTATTTATTTTCTTGGTGATATGAGCGTGTTTAACACCAATCCTTGTTGTTTACAGAGAATTAACACTAGGAGAGTTATTTGTTAGAGGAGAAGAGTAGTAGATGCTGGGGACAATCAAGTTCCACCCCAGGCTCTAGCTGAAGAAGTGGTTATACCGATTAACCCTGCTTGGTCGACTGATGTAGTGGTGGGGGCATCTCTATCCCAGATCGAACTAGCCATCTCTATGCATGACCAGGTCATGACTAATCAGGTCAATAGACATAATGTTCAAAGGGAGAATCAACCAGTACGTAGCATGGCATACAAGCTAACGAGACTTTACAAGGATGATTTTTCCTATTTTCATAGGATCAACGACTTAAGAGGATCCCCACGAATTCATGGATGAGGTACACAAGATTTTAGTGGCCATTGGGGCTATGGATACTAAAAAGGTTGAGCTGGCTTCCTATCGGCTCAAGGATGTTGCACAGACTTGGTGCAAGATGTGGCAGGATAGCTGAGCTTTAGGCGGAGTTCCGATCACGTGAGATCTTTTTAAGACAACCTTCCTCGAGATATTTTTCCCTAGGAAGATTATAGAGTCCAAGGTTGAGGAGTTTATCAACCTTAAACAGGGATCGATGACAGCAAGAGAGTATTCCCTAATGTTTGTGAAATTATCCAAGTATGCCACTTCTCTTGTGTCTAACAGTAGAGACGAAATGAGTAGATTCTTGACAGGGATTGCTTATGAATTTGAGGAGAAGTGTAGGGAAGCTATGCTACATGACATCATGGACCTTTCCAGGCTTATGGTCCATGTCTAATAAGTGCATCAAAGCAGGAGGAGGAAGAACACTACGGAATGGAACAGGTCAAGGCAAGCTTAGAAGTATTTTTCAAGGAAGAGTAGTACTAGAATAAGGGATAAGCCGAAGTTTACAAAGGGACACTCCCACCAAGGGGAACAAAATTCATCCAAGGGTCGCTATGATAGGGATTCCGAGTCAAGTGTTAAAAGAAACAATGCATTCGATAAACCATAGGATAGACAACCTTGCAAGAAGGGTGGCAAACTACATGGAGGAGAGTGTATGATGGGCATTAACGCTTGTTAAAATTGTGCCAAACGAGGTCATATGGTGATGGATTTTCCGAATAGGAGAAGTCAAGACCAATGTAAGGATATATCTCAACCTAATAGTCCAAGTGAAGAGGCTCCAAGGAGGCCATGATTCTTTCACACTCAAGTCTAGGGGTGCAGGGGAAGGCACCTCTAGAGAAGTCTCATGGCGAGTAGTCTTAATTAGTCCATCTGTTATTTAACTGTGTATGGTGTTTATGCACTAGTATGAGGTTAATATGTTTGATTCATCATGTTGGTTGCTGATTTGTATGACTTACATGTTTACTTATCTTGTACGCTTTGATGAAACTACTTTGTTAAAGAGTTCCTTAGTTTATTAATAAGAAGCTACTAGTAGGTTTCAAGGATGTGCACCATCATGTTTATCTGTGAATCAGATATTCACCAACGGGGGGGTATTGAATTACCTATGTATGGATATATTCTATATATAACTTACTTATTGTTACTTAAGAGTAGTTTCATTCGGTGATGAAAGTTTCTACGGGGGGATAACGTAACAACCTTAAATATGGATAAGATAAGAAATGCTTAATGTGTCAAGAATCCGTATGATTAGAGAAGGGTTCACACGGATTGATGCGCGTAGAAGAAGACCTCTGAACCCTTGCTACTGCCAACACAACTAACTTGGGGAGTTAGTTGAGCTTGAAAAGGTTGGGTCCAACCATGTAGGGCTCTCGAATACGAAGAATTATTCAAAAGAGTGTTCACTAGAGTTAAAAGGAGGAAATCTTAGGTTTGAAGGGTCTAGGGGTAAAATAGTTTTTTCCTTGATAAGGGTAGTATCATAAATACCGTAAATATGTAATTAATAATTTAATTAATAAGGTGTAGGGGAAATTTGGGAGAGAGGGCCGAAATTGTGCTCTTGAAGTGAAGTCTTGCTCCATGTGGGTTCGAACCTAGGTGGAAGCAATGAATTAAAGTGATTTTTATTTAAGATATTGAATTAATGTAATTAATTAATAATTTTTATGCATTAAGTGATTTAAAATAAAATAAAAATCAGATTTTTATAAAATAAACAAAACCTTATTGATTAAGTCCTAAAACTAGAAGCCTAAGCCTTCTACAACTCCACTCTCTCATGTTTATCTCTCCACTCTCATGATCAATCTCTCTTATTGTTTCTCACTTATTATCTCTGCCAAAATAAGATGTAAAATCAGAAAAATAAAAGAAGTTCTTCACAGTTGAAAAACTCACACGAAATCAGAAGAAAACAAACGTTAATTGCACACTAGGCTAATGGAGGTTGTCCTTCAAGTGGAATTAATATTGAGGAGGCTTAGACGTGTCCTTGGATGAAGTTTTTGGTCATAAATTCAAGAGTTTAACGTCAAAAAGGTATGGGTTTTCTTCTCTGTTTTTCCCTTTCTCAAGAGACCCCTTAAGGTTCATATTATTCGTTTGGAAAACAAGGATTGTTCCACTTTTGCATGCCCCTATCACTTCCACCCAATGAATCGTAGGTTGCGTATGATTGCTGGTAGATTGAGGTGTATATTATCTTTTCCTGATCAATATGATTATGTTTGTGTACTTGAAATCGTTTGAAAGATAACCGATGTGTTCCGAAACTATGTGCATGTGTGTGAAAAAAAATATGGCAGTAACTATGCGCTCTTGGATTAAGGTACAAAAATTGAGAATGTTTTGGTTGTTATTGTACGTGCATAAACCTATGTAAATCGTTATGTTCATTAAAATGAATGTATGGCTGATTTAAGGCTCAATCTTTTGGCTACACGAATCGATGAACAATGCACCCCAAAATGTATTAAATGTTATACCCTATGAATTCAAGTGTAAATGTTGAAGGAAGTGATATGGAAAATATGACAAAATTTTCAGCAAATTATAAGTTGTTTTTGGCTAAACACAAATGTATAAATCTGGAAATTAAAATTGGTATATATTAGGTGAGTTCTTTAGGAATCAAACTCGCGACCTCACCCTTGAAAAGAACTAAAACATGAAAAGGGAAATGGGGTCAAGGGGGATTGATCTTGGGTGTGATAGCTGAAAAGTTAAGTACAAAAAAATTAATAAAAATAAAATGGGATGCGTGGGAATCGAACCCAGAATCGCCAAGCAGTGAGTGAAAGCAAAGGAAAAATAAAAGAAAAGGAATGTCTGGCGTGAGAATCGAACCCACGACCTCAAAGCTGTGAAGGATAGTAAAGGAGAAAGGGAAAATAAAAAGAAAAGAAATGTGAGTTGTGGGAATCGAACCCATGAACATTTAGGCAGGTTTAAGGAGGAGAATAAAAAGAAATATAAAGAGAGGTTGTGGGGGTTCGATCCCACATCCTCATAGTCAACTCGCAATAGACGAAGAGAAATAGACAAGAAAAATAAAAGGGACTGTGGGGGTTTGATCTCATAACCCCTCAACCAATTAAGAGGTAATTCAAAGGAGAAAAATAAATAGGAAACGTTGATGTTGGGGCTCGATCTAGGGTCCCAATGTCATTTGGAACAAAATACAATGAATGAAAAAATGTTATTGTTGACTAAGGAATTCGACATTAGGTTCCCTTGCCCAAATTCTGTATTGATACATACGTCATACGTGAATTAAATGTTCAAGAATAAGGCCACCTACTTTGATTGAAATCAAGATCTTGGCATGCAAAGACGATGCATAGTCTTGTATTACATAATCTTAGGAAGATATGAATCACTTAAAGAACTATGAATGAAGCCTTGTGGCTTGTATGTACAGATCCATAAGTCTAGCATACGTTTAAAAATAAGTGAACCTAAGATGTATGTAATGAAATGATGTAACCCTGGAAGGCTCAATAGTGTAAAACACACTGAATGACCAAGTGCATTAGCATACGATGAAATGAATATTATGTAAAGAAATGATGAAACCCTAGAAGGGTTAAGTAAGGGTATGAAAGACACAAATGGCCAAGTGCATTGGCATATGATGAAATGAACATTCACGTAAAAAGGGGTGAGTAATTATGAAGAGCAAATGTTCTAATGTTAATGAATGTGCTAAAATCATAATATGAGGCTAATGTTAAAGATTAGATCTATCTCAAATGAGCCTAAGTAAATTTTACAAAAACTTACTCACCTATGAGAGTGTAAAGTTGATAAAGAGACCAGTCTCTATGAACAGTCTAATGAAAGTATTAATATCAACACACTTAATACTAATGAGGAGATGAGAAAACATCTATTGATCTATGATGCCCTCATACTAGAAGCAAACTTCTATGACGTATGAGTTGAATGTAATGAAACTTTATATTGAGCACCGATAGAGTAGCTATGAGCGGTGATGCCTTCTTTTGGGAAGGGCGGAGGTTCAAGTAAATTTTATGAGATGAGATTATCCGTCTTGACGGGTATGGGTCTCCTTATATCTCCTAGTCTTCGAACCTATACTTCCAATATAGGGATCTGGTGGGGTTAAATTCCTATGTACGCTAGATGTTTTGAGTAACTTTGTTCGGTTATTCCACCTCTTTTTGATGTGGGAGAGACACTGGATTTCATGATGATCACATGATCTATGTTGTTTAAAGTTAAAGTTCCCAATGAATAAGTGAGGTCAGCCTCAAATGATGCACACAATGAAATGAATAATACCATATGTGTTAGGATTGGATAATCAAGAGGTGATCTAAACTTAGGTATTGAAACTAGGTCATTCTTGATCATTGCATAACAAACCCAGTGAAATACTTAAAACTACACCCTAGGTATAACTGGTGTTCACACTACATTATGAATGAAATGAAATGAAGTACATAAGAATGAATGAAGTAGACTATGGGTTTGCTACAGAATGCTCCCTAGTTCAGGTATCATATGTTGAGTCGTCATTATAAGTTGTCTTAATGTCAATTCCATGATTCCAAGGTCTAATGGCATACAAATATGTGATATGAACCACGTTATGTGTTATATGAATTATGATATGTGCTATGTGTACCCTGTTGTGTGTTGTGTGAAAAATGTTAAGTACGATGGTGCCTGTTACTCTCATGGCATAACTTTCCTAATCCAAATTTTTAGAACTCATAAATTTTCCAATTCCAAATTTGGAAAGTTCACTCACATTTCTAATTTCAATTTTTTGCAAATCCACTGACTTGACCTGCTATGATGATGCTGTTAGGAAGGAGTTATTATTACTCATGCATGTCCTTTGAGTGTTCTTGCATATACTCATACTTAGTACAACTGTGTACTAACCCTATACAACTCAAAACTTTTAGGTGCAGGCACAGGTGGACTCTAGAGCTACAGGATCAACGTTGCTATCCGAACGTCGAGCATTAATCTGGACCTTGTAGGCCCTCATGCTTTCCAGGATGCTTTCCCATTTACATTCTTGCTTATTTGTACAACTAATCTAGTGGAGTATGTTCCACTAGTATTTCTTTCCCGTTTTTGTGCAGACATTGTATTGGTGTCATTTTGGCAAGTACATCTTTATCGTTATAATAAACTGCTTCTTTCATTTGATGATCTTTATGTTAGATAGTTGATGGTGAACAATTATATGTAATAGAACGTTTAGTAAGCATGTTAGGGAACAAAAAGTTTCAAATTTTTTGCTAAAGTTAACCTAGATGAAGTAAAAATGACGTATGTACGCTTGTCTGCTACCTCTGAGAGGTCAACGACGCCTGTCTCGTCTGGGGTCTAGATTTTGGTTGTGATAGTATTATTAAGGTTGAAGGTTCATTGAGGGAGTTCCTTATAATAATGTTATGTTGACCTTATAATGGTTTTCTCCTAACTGGGTGAGTGTGGTGAAGAGTATGGGTAGTATATAGGGTAGAAGATCCTAGAAGTAGTTAGTAGATGGGTAGAAAATCCTAGAAGTATGTTCCATGTCCATGGTGTTTAGGAGTTTTAGTTGAAATTGAATTCATTAACTTCTTGCATTGTGTATTTTATGAAGACATGATTATGTTGTAAGATTTGTTTATATGATGTACCTTGCATGTTAGCTTGTTTCTATCATGAATTGCCTATAAGTTGCATTTTTGAAAAGTTGCACAAATACACTATATAGCACGGATAGTCACTGCGAAGATTTTCAAAATTTGACTAATCAATTTTTTGGTCTAAAATTGTTGTAATGTGGTTAGAACTTATGTATATGAGTACGATATTGAATATAAGATGTGTTTTCATCAAGTGGAATCAAGCATGTGACTTTGTAGCATGATGAGTTATAAAATGTTTCTACATTCTTTTTGTGTTGTGATTCTCTTAATCATGTGAAATTGGTGTTCTCTTGGAAGTGTTCGGAGAGTGGCAAGTGTCATTCGAGGACGAATGTTTTCTGAATGGGGGTGATTGTAAGACCTTTAAATGACTTAGGTGAAGCTAGACCCTAATATGGTCGTCATTATTGTCTAAGGTTCTTAAATGGTTTATAATGTAGGTTTGAGGTAGTGCCTAATAGTTTAGGTGCATTTGAAGTCAAACATCAAGGGACGACAAGGAATTTGACGATGAAGTGACCTATGTGCCTCATATGTGGTTAATGTGTTTATATGTTATTAATGATGTCATAAGGTCATTATAAGATTTATTACAGTGTATATAGGCAGTGTGTAAAGTTTCGTGAATTATGGAGGTCAAACGTCCAAGAACGTCCATGACGTTCTAAAGGCTTTCCTTGAAACGACCTTGTGTGTTTATGTATATTTTGTCGAGTTTTACGTGTTAGTTTTGAATGAAATTAATGTGGTAGGTACTAAAAGCGTATGCAAATATAATTAGGTTTGAAACGTTCGGGTATGAATCCACATAAGACCCACAAGGGGCCCTACAGGAGGACCTTAACTTGGAGCTCTGCATTGCCATATAGTGCAAATCGATGACCCCAACAACTGCCAGTCGACTAGGCGACAGCCCGTCGGTAGGTGGCGTCGATGGAGCCTTAAACGTTGAAGGTTTAGGAGTTGCCGGTGCAACGCATGGGTGAGACCACAGACTATCGATGCTGGCATCGATGGTGTTGTGTGTTTTCCTGCTAGTTTTCTGTTAAATTGATGGGTGAAGTTTTAAATTCAACCCTCACCCCTATAAGTATTTGGAGGGTTGTTTTGAGTGTGTATGGGTATTATAAGGGTATATAAGTCATTTAAATCTCATAATAACCCTAACACCTAAATCAAAGCACGTTCCGTCCAAAAGTTCCTCCAAAACCTCCATGTGAGATCAAGGTGAAGATGGTTCTTCATTGGAGTTTCCTCTTAACTTTTCATTAGGTTCTTAAAATAAGGTTTGTTAGTTCTTCATCTAAGGCCTTCTATTACTTAAGATCCAATTTCAAAGATTATTTCCAATGCTTTCAAAAAGGATGAAAAGTCCAATTTCTACTCGAAGTCTTGGATTCTTGCATAAATGGTTTTCAAACGTAAAATATGATGTAATATATGTATAATTGATGTTTTCCAATGAAATTCTCCATGAATCCTTGACCTTCAAATATCTCTTAAATTGACTAAAATATGGTTATGTGATCATGCTTTGATATATATGAATTCATATGTAGATTGTTATGGGCTTTTGATTCATGTATAGATTATGGTTAATTTTATTTATAGATTGTTTCAGTTTGAACAATTTAATATTCTACATTCTTATATCTATTGAATATTATGCTTATTGAATTGATATTGACTTAAGGTTTATGAATTCTAATGTAGTTTCATATAGGCTTTTGATAGATGTAATGATTATAGCAAATTGATATCTAAGTTACATTAGATTGATTAATATGTAGTAATTTGACCTAGTTTCATGAATATTTTTATAATTACGTTGAATTGTTTGTTATGTCCATGAGTAAGGGTCTTGTGATGTTGAATTCGATGATTTGGCCTTGAAATTGAAGTGCTGAGATGGATTGGAGGCATATTATACTATTTCATGTTAATTAGACTTAAATTATTTTGTGATTGGTATGTTCCACTTATGGTGGTGGTGCTATGTGAATTGATGTGGCCTTATCGGCATTACTTTATGCAATATAATGATCATGGCCTTGTCAAAACTTCTTCAAGTACTATGATGTTTTTTAAAGTTCCGTTAATTCGAGTATGAGTATGTATATGTATTTTTGAAATAATGTGAAAGTATGTGTTCTTTCTATGAATGTTAGGAAATCATGTAGACTATGACTATGTGCTTCTATTTGTAGTCTTAGGGTTGATGCATGGTTGTTCTTACTTGACTATGTGAGTGTATAATAGTTATATTGATGATGTTATGGTAGTGTGTAGGATGACATAAAGATGATAATAGTTATTCCTATGTGCTTATAGAATTTCTAGTAATATGTGTTAAGGTCAAGTATCTGGTGTCTAAGGTGAAGTATCTGGTGTCTTCTGTTTATGGACTTGTGTCACTTACTTTATGCTTGTATGAATATGAATGTGTGATGTATTGACTTAAGATGCTATAGCCTCTTAGTCTTGAATGTATGAATTATTTGTGAGACCATGAGTGATGTTAAGAGGGTCCTATATAAAATACCATGAACCTAGTGGTAAGGTTATGTATGTTCAAGTCGAGAGCAATAATGGTATCCTTCAAGTAAAGGAGTAATGGACTTAAGGTTGATTGGATGGAACGACATCATATAATACTACAGGAAAGTCATCATGACCTTCTTATCGCTATAGGAAGGTAGCCCTAAGCGGACCTCTTTGGTAGGGTAAATGTGATTGGGTTATGAACTAAATATGGAACACAATTGTATGAACCTTGAATGTGAAAGGCTATCACCGAGTGAGTAGGTTAAGGGAAGTAGTTCTAGTTAAAGCTGAGACTAGAATACATAGCACACCCTTCATATTCCTTAACTATGTGCCTACATGTGATTTGACCAAGTTTAACCATTGGCGAGTAGAACATCCTCATCGGAGTAGGTTAGAACTTCGGATTACATGTTTTGCTACCATGGTATATGTCGGTTATTGCCTATTTTCATCATTTGGAATACCTATTAGCATTTAAGAAGTTCTATAAAGTTTAGGTGATGGTATGGGACGCTATCTAGACATTGCACAATTGGCTTTGAAGGTGTTTCTCGGAGTTCCTAAGTCTTGTCTGAGACTATTACTTGAATATCCTTTATGTGATGTATGAGTCTCTTAATTTACTAATGAACTAATGAATTATGTTATGAAGTATGTAAATAAATTAGTACCTAATCTAAAGTGAGTTAAGGATTCCTTTGTTAAAGTGTGAATGCGGCAAAAAGGATGATTGCCTCATGTCTTACCTAGAAGGAGAATGAATTGATTAGGGAAATTAGTTGGTGTTGTGGACATGATCTAAGCCTTATGTAGTCTTAAGTATTAATTATGTAATATTGAACAGGTCAATCATGGAAGTTATCTTCTTGATTACTTCAGTAGGTCTTTTGATAGTCTTAGGAACGAGAATGTTCATATCATCGTTGTGGGTTGTTCAATCCTAGGTAGTCTATAGGAAATCTCGAGTGTGTGTGTAAGGGATAGTATGTGAGGTCTGTAACATTCTGAAAAGTTACATGTCTAGTGAAAATCCAATAGGTATTGAAGAATGATTATTGGGGATACATAGGCCTTACAATGCCCAATATTGAGAACTATTGGACTAGAAAATTGGCTAAAGGGCATTAGCTAATTTCTATATAATGCCCAAATAAGCAAAATATTGAGCATATTAGGAAATATTGGCCTAAAGGGTGTTAGAAAATTTTTCCAAGTATTAATGAGATTGTTTAAGAGATGTACACAATATCATAACACAATATGTACTAGGCATCCAAGTGTCAAGCCTAGTAGCATAGCACATGACCATTTAAAATGATCATGTACATTAAGGAGTGCCCAAGGACATGTTGAGGGTCCTTGGGACAATAAGTAATATTAAAAATAAGACATCAAGAATCTTTAGTAGGAAATTAAAACTAACCCATGCGCAATCATATGGGCAACATGTGTTGGAATCGGCCAAAGGAGGGGACCACCCTGACCAAATTAGGTTCGGTAGTTAAGGGGCAGCATGTGCGGACGACTCCGTCCATGTGGGGCTGACTACCTAAATAATTTTAGGATGTAAACTAGTGCCCTAACTACATAACTAACCTAATACAAAACTAAATAAACTAATTAGTGCACTCAACAACCTAAGAGTTAAATTGGGTGACACCCACTTAGTAATAGTCAAAGAGACAACCTAGTACCTAACCTAGGATTGTCAAAAAGGTTGGTTATGATCTTAACGACTTAGGGATACATTAGTAGTTACCCCATGTTACTTAATTAATAAATTTAGGATCTTAATTAAATATATAAAAGGGTAAAACCGAAATCACAAAGCAATTTCAAGATTTCGATCAAGAGAAGGAAAAGACAACCTAGTACCTAACCTAGGATAGTCCAAAGGATTAGTTATGGCTATAACGACTTAACGTTACTTTAGTAATTTATCTAGGTCACTTAATTAATTAAATTATACATTAAAAATTAATCAAATTAATGGGGTCAAAACGAAATTCTTACACTAACCAAGTACAACTCAAGAAACATCCTAGTACTTAACCTAGGATGATCCAAAAGGGTTGATTATGATTCCAATGATTTAGGGATACTTTATTAATTACCCTAGGTACATTAATTAATCAAATTGGACATTTAATTAATAAATTTAAATGGGAAAAACGAAATTCTTAGGAATATTTTCAGATTTGACTAAGTGTTGTGTTTACCTATTTCTAGTAAATCTAGGAGGGGCTTTTTAGTAATTAGTTAATTAATTTATTATGTTAAGTAATTAAACCATAGTTGAATGAGTAAATATAATTTCCAAAGAGTTAGACTCACGTTCAAACACTAATAGCTTCCAAACACTAATCATAAAACAACGAACGAAAGAAAAAGACAGAAGGTTTGTCGATTTCTCTAGGGCAATTTCAAGGTTCCACAAAGGTTTATTTGAAGGTGGTCTCCGCAGGTTAATTTCTATATAAGTTATGGGTTTATCTCTTGAAATTATTTCTTCAAGAGTAATTTCCATGGAACTATTCTTGAGATCTTGAGCACTAGGGTTGTTCCAATCATTCTTGTCGAACTTCCTTTCCCTAGTATCCTTGTACGATTTTAATATTGAATAGGTTAGAGATCATGTTGTTTGTATGTGGTGATGGATGATATTAATGTTTAGAATTCTTGAATTATGAATGTCGAATGAACCTATTAAATTTTAATTATATGAAGTTAAATAATTAAAATGTAAATTAAGAATCGAGGATATGCTAGTTATGTTAGAATATGTTTCAGTATTGATGTGTTTGTCCGAATGTTGACTTGTTGTTATTGTGACGTTATGAAGATGTTATATTCATAAAATGTTAATATGATGTTTTCCAAGATGTTTAAAAACGTATCCCTAAAGTCATGAACTTAGATTGGTTAAAATGACCTCCATGAATTCACATCTTGAGTGTTTTGCTTATCTTATGCAAAAATATTGGCTAACAGTACATTGTCACAAAAGTATGCATGCAGATGGCTATAAATTAATGTTTAATGATTAAAGTATTGTCTAATAGTTCATACATATTAAATTTAAATATGAACACACGTAAAATTTTCTTATGCCAATAAAAATGGTTATGTAGTTTAATATCCAAGTGTTTAGGCCAAGACAAATCATATTCCAATCTTGTGTAGTTAAAGAAAAGAAATCCCAACATTTGCACTTCTAAACTAATTCAATGAACCCATGTGCAAGAGCATGTCATTCATTGGGACAAATCCCATTATGTTCTACAAAAATGAATATGAACTTATGAAACTAATTGAAAGAAGTGCTCATTGTCCATAAATGATGAAATAAAACTACTACATTAAAGTAAGGAAGTAACATGAGTTATAACATAATGAAAATGTTCTATATTAAGTAAGTGACCAGAATGCGGTGTTAAAGGAAGTGAGACAAGTTTACTCACACCTAAGCTACTATGTTAAAAGAATACTCACAAATGAAGGTGTTAGAATATGTGAGACTAGTTTCATTAACACTTAAGGATGATATGTAAGGACAATTCTCATTTCATCAAATTAAAGTAAGGATGATATGTAAGGACAATTAACATTTCATCAATGTAAATTAAGGATGAAAATTAATCAAAAGAGTAAATAAATCACAGTCTAGAAGCAAGCTTCCATAATGCTTGAGTCAACCCTAAAAGATAAAGAAGATAATGAAAGTGAGCACAACACCGATAGACTAGTTATGAGCATGTTCATGCACGTGTAAGTCTCATAAGATAAGTCTAACATCAAGGTGGATAAGTAGTCTCATTAATTCCCTAGTCATCGAACTATGTCTAGCCAACATAGCAACTAGCCAGTGTTTTCCACCTAGGAGAGATAAGTATGTTTCAGTTTCACTTTGGCCAGTGATTCCACCTCTTTATGGTGTGGGGAAGACATCGGATTTCATGTTTAGCTCACATGATGTATGTCATTTAATGCTCATAACATGTTCTTTGTTCACTATAGACATGAGCCACTCCTTTTTTGTGTGGAGTGAACACTTGAGATACATTCGCCTTAGGCGGGAATCACCCCTTTTTTTGTGTGGGGAAGACACTAGATTTCATGAGTAGTTCAATTGATCTAGATTCATTTTAATCGGTGAATCACCACTTTTCAGTGTGAGGAATACAATGGATTTCATTTTAGCTCGCATGATCTTACTTCTAAAGATGTCTATATGAATAAAAGAAAAAATGATGATGGAACATTTGTTCAATGTGAGCTATGAAGAAGATATTAAGAATATCAATTGCCAATATCAATACTTATGATTTTTCACCAAATAATGGGCAAGGACAAATAAGATTTTCTTATAATGACTTCTTATATGATGCCAATAAAGGGAAATAAAAACATAATGACAACTAAAAACCTCATAACTTCCCTAACCTGAAAGTAATGAAACAAATGGCATAGACAATAGAAACTGGCATATGAAATGTTAATAAATATATATAATGTTATAAATGACTCATTGTAAGGATAGTGAAAACATTCCTTAGTCCTTTGATTACTTAGTTGATTCATTGGGGGTATGGGACTATAATGAATCATTGAACTTGTAAGTAAAACATAGGACCACAGGAATTATTGAACTACACAACAAGAAGAAGAAAAATACTAAAAAATAAACCATGTATACAAAGAGGACCTCACCGGTTGAAGAGGATCAAAATCTTAAATCTTCGCCCGAGTTGTTCTAGAATTATATAAACGATACTAATATCTTTTAATCATATAAAAGATGAGTTGTATGCTTTGAATGAATTAAATTAAAATAATATTAATTCCTAAATTAACAACTTTCAATTTAGGAATGTCTAGTGATAATACTTTCCAGAAATGGCATGTTCTTTAGGAAGAACATTCATTGATAACGTATACCCTTATGTGTATGTGTGGATATACCCATACTTAGTACAATTGGTGTGCTTACCCTATACACTTCATTATTTTTATAGGAGCAAGTCAGAGAGCAGATTGAAGATTCATTGTAGCAATTTGGACTTCATAGTTCTCCAGACCTTTTGGTACTTCCTCTTAATTTTTATAGAAGAGGCATGTCTGGGACCTCTGAGAGGTCAACGACGCCGGTTGCAATCAGGATTTGAGAATCCGGGTCGTGACACAGTCACTTCACAACTCACTCAAGTGATACTTAGTATCGCCTTTGGTAGGATAATCTCATGTTCTTATGTTGATGTTTTCTAACTTTGAATGTGACTCATCATAAGTAGTCTGGAGGATCATTTAGGCATGCGAGAGAGGTTGTATGGGAGGTCTCTCTTTGTGTGACTTAAGTGATTCTTAGGATAGGTTTAAGTGGGTTAATTACATAATAGAAGATGTCTAAAGTGAAGTGAAGGGACTTCACTGTACATTGAGTTGAATTCACTATAATGCTTTCTAAAAATTTGACTTTTTACTTCAATGATTTCTTATGTGTTTCTAAATTTTTAAATGTTGTTCTTATTGTTATAGTACGATGTTTTAATTGAAATTCATTAAAATATGTTATTTACTAAATGTCCCATTATCATAGTTTTTGCATGGCTTCCATACTAAGTACATCTAATCTGCTAACCCCTTGTTTTCTCTTTTTGACTAAAGCATAAGGATTTGGAAGTATTGATGTTCCATGGAGGATGGATAGGTTTCTAAGGCTTGAAGGTTAAGGATTGGCGAGTCCTCATCGATTCGAGGACAATATCCACATGTCCCTTATGTCAGAGTCATTATTTTATTGTAATGTATTAGATTATTCCTAAGTATTGTATACTTTGAAGTTTAGATGGTTCAAGTAGATGTTTTAACGATTTAATGTTTTAGATAGAAGTCTTCCGCTTGTGTAATTGTTATGAAAGAGTTTTTCGTGTGTGAAGAATGTTTTAAATTCATACCTATTTTAGTATGTTTATAATGCAATTAATGATACGAGAGGCTTAGATGAGATTTCTTGAAGTTGCATTTGCCGTGTGACAACAGAAGGATCTTCTAACTTCTAAGGTGTACTTACAGGTCGTCACATGGGGGCACGTAGTTATGGAAAATGGAGATTTCTTCTAGAAACCTTAACTTACTAACGTGGAGGTTTCCATCTCATGAGACAACATGTATGATAGGAACCTTGACATACTAACTGAAGGTCCTCTTTGTGGGAAGCTGGACTTACTAACGTGAAGCTCCCACTATCATTTGTCATTTCACTTGGTTCTTGTCTCTAACTCCTAAGGAAGGCTTTAGGAGCTTGGTCTGTCATACATCATATTTCTCAAAGGATTCTAAGATGACTATGTTATTTCATCATAGACCCTACTTGATGAGAGAATGTCTTTCCAGATTTTCATACAATCGTACATCATGTGTGTGTGCATAGCATGTGAGATCTACCTTTACATAACAACTCTAATCACACATGTTCATAAGTTTATTAATCATATACTTCACATGCGTAGAAATAGGTATTGATGCATAGGAGAACTATCCTTTCTTTAATCATCACAAATCAACCCTAGTAATAAATATGCATGAAGTGTGTATGTGTACATTAGTAAACATGATCACATAATGTCTATCAAATTGCATTGAAGAAGCCACCGTAGAGTACATATCACAACACATGTACAACATTCTTTCAAGTCTTTGTTTCAAACACATCTATAGTATTTAAGACTTTAGACTAGACATGCTCACATTACATCATAAGAGGCATATTGAGCAATAGAATATAACGCTCCTAACATACTTTAATTACACATTCCTATAGGGTTCATATAGGAAGGGTGTCATACTACAAGGATATTCATCAACATTAGCCATATCAGACCACACCTAACCCATACATGATCATCACATATATATATATATAACATCCTTCACACACCTAAATCATGCAACTAGTGTAGAAGGCTATGCACATACTTCACATAACATCAATTCACTTAGAAAATGATAATTAGAATCAAGGCTAAATCAACATCCTAAGCATGGAAATCATCATATAAATTCATATTGCATCTAATGCTTTCAAGGCCATGATCATAAAACATAAACATGTACATGAATATAAACACTGCCACCATAAGTGGACCATACCAATCAACACAATTCAATATACATCTACGCAAATTAGAGGAAATAAGTCAACTTAAAAAGTCGCCAAGCCACCGATCATCTTTTATCATTCCTTTACAATTCATATTCGATTGATGTAGATAGTAATAGCAATAAGCAATTCAATACAATGTAATCACAACCCTATAAACGTAAAATCAAGATCACAAGACCCGCATTATTGGACATTTTGAGAAATTTGGAGGATCATGGGTTCTTCATAAAATTGGATATAAATTTGTCATAAAATCAGTAGATAAACATATATTCATCATTAGTATGCTTTTGAAATCAATTTGAGAATGAACCAATGTCTTCATTGAAAGATAGGTTTTTTTTACTTAGAATCATGTTTAGAAAACCTTTGAAAGGACTCCATAGACCCACATTATAGGACATTTTGAGAAATTTGGAGGATCACGGGTTCTTCATAAAATTGGATATAAATTCGTCACAAAATCAGTAGATAAACATATATTAAACATTAGAATGCTTTTGAAATCAATTTGAGAATGAACCAATGTCTTCATTTAAAGATAGGTTTTTTTTACTTAGAATCATGTTTAGAAAACCTTTGAAAGGACTCCATAGATGACTGGTTATCTAGAGATGAAGGATAACCATACCTTGTACATTAAAAATACCATGAAAATCTTAGAAGAAAGCTCCAAGAATCAAATTTCATAGCTTGTTTTTTATCTTGGTCTTCTATGGAGGTTTTGGGGTTATTGGAAGAGATGAGAACATTGGGAATTTGATTTCTTAATGGGTGTTGGGGTTTTGGATTGGGAAAGGGTTTAAATAGGTCCTAAAATCAGTTAATAAAACATCGCTTAAGTTACATAAATACCCCCACACGAATTGGGACTTTTAGACATGTCAAAATTACCTATAAAATGATGCAACCGAATCTAGGAGTGGGCTGCGTGTCACGGGGAAGCCTCCTAATTATGCCCCAAACGATTTATGGGGCAGTGAAGTTTGTGCTAGGCGCATTCGCACAGGGAAAGTCCGATTCTTGGCCTGCGCGCATCATTTTGCAGCTTTTTGTCCAATGTTTGTGTCCTCCTTGGGGCCCTTCGGGTGGTCCACGAGGAATCATACCCTAACTTTTGACCCTTAAGATGTAAATTAACGTACTAGGGTAAAATAAACTTCTTATAAATTCCAAACAACACATAGACACAGGGAAAACATACAAGGACACGCCAGCACATCTGAAGACCAACTTTCGAACGTCTTGGACGTTTGACCTCCAAATAACTTCTAATCAACTATACAATCTATAGAACACTTTATTAACATGTTATTAACATCTTTAGGCTCATGTGAGTCTCTATTACTTAGTTAATTTTGAAGGTGTAACATTACTCCCCCACTTGGGAACATTAGTCCTCGAATGAAACTTGAAACATTTAGACTCTTTGAAGGACTCAATGACTCCCATAGTAGCTCACAACACTTCAACATGTTATAACATAAAATTAATGCACAAACATACAAGGAACACCAATTTCATTGTAGCATGCATTTAAAGAACATAGTCAAACATGGAGTACTCTTATAATTCATTTCATGCATACATACTTCTTCATATTCATTGACATTTGGAGTAAATACCTTCTACTACTTTAGGCATGTTTATTATTTCATCACAATGTTAAACATACTATGGTTTCAAATTTCACACTTACGCATAATCCACAGTTCTACTCATGAGAAAATTTAAACATTTCATTTAGTTGCAAAAGAATCATAAATAGAGTAGATCAACTACAACCATATAGTCTAGACATAATATCATCAAGGTCATACATGACATTACCATTCTTAGACTTGATCAGGAAGGAACTACCTTCTCCTAATCACAACATACACATATGACATCATAGAGTTCACATAAAAGCAATGCATAGAGGTTACTTTTTTACTCCAAAACACATTATGCTTATACATCCTTCCTTATGAAATCAACATGGTAGGTCATACAATGTATATCACCATATTAGGAAGTAAATTTACATCTTTCAATTTCTAGCACATCACTAGATTTCATAGGCATGCATCACTTAGGGAAATTTATCATAATTTATAGGCACATAGACAATATAGGGTAGACCAACCATCACTTCTCAACAGTGAGACTATAATAACACTTCCCAAATCACAAACGTCACAAGTTATTTTTTCAAAGAGACTCATCTTATCTTATTTAAAGGAGACTCAATTTTTCACGGTGAGTCTTAGAACCACACATTAAAGTGACATAAAGCATGCTCACTAAGCTATCCCATGAAATGAAATTGCACATTTATCATGTAAGGATGCACAACAACATGAGAGACATGAAAATTTATAAAAATTACCTTTTTCATGTAACAATGACCTTTCATAATATGCATAACGTAGTGTCATTTAATACATACATAACATATGGACAACATTTATGTACCGTGGTTTCACGATACTTTTAATACTTTTTTCTTAAGTTTAGCGTGTGTATAAGGACTTTTTGTATTGGTTTTAATGTAGTTTTGTCTTTGTTTGCAGGAAATCTATCCTGAAGGAGAACATGGGAGAATTTTGCAGAAAATTTTAAAAGTGATGACTTACGGAGCCATCGACGATCTGTCGTGACCTTGACGGTACTTAGCTGGACACCATCGTACATAGAAAATGATGCTAAAGGATGTTGAGGAATTCAGACCAAGTGAGGGGTTACGGAGGCTCTTGATGGACCATCATTGCCATGACGGACCATCCTGCACATCCGTCAATGTTAATAAAAATTAGGCCCAGTACCCATATTCAAAGGATTCTAAGTATGGAAGAACAGAAGCTATCGATGGACCGTCATGCACGCAACAGACCGTCATCCATGTCCGTCGATGGTAACAGAAAGTTTGTGAAGAAAGAAGTATAAAAAAAGTTTAACTATGAAACGATGGAGGTCCTCTGTTCACGCCACAATATCCTAGTCTGCCTCGTCAGATGAGGCTAATAGTGCTAACTCTACTCCAGCACCCCAGATTGGCATCCCCACCCCGGTTGCTGATCAGAAAAACCCGTGGTGTTTAGAGGGGCAATATGTGGTATACACCGACACCAAGCTGCCAAATGACAAGGGGGTCATGAAGCGGACCCTAACACTTCAGTAGTAAGTCCTTTAGGGGAGTCTTCCCACCATGTCGTCTATTCATGAATGATTCACTAGGCATAAGCTGGAGTGGACGGCTCGAGATGTAGGCCACTATAGTGAGGAGATGGTCATAGACATGCGGGCATCCCCCGCCAAACATGATCCTTTGGATTACGTCCAAATTCGCGACAAGCGGGTTGACTTTTCCTTGTCGTCCATCCGCAAGTATCTCTATAGCGCGGATGTTGATGCCACCTGGACACCTTTCATCGCCAAGTTCGACTATTGGTCAAGGTTTATTAAAGATGGCCGGTTCCAGTGTGAGCCAGACTTGAGAGAGACCACCAAGCGGTGTATTGCACAGTAACTTTACATCGATGGTGAGGCTGCCGATTTGGTGCTGGATCCCAAGGGAAGTATCAAGAAGGATAACCTCACCTTCACAGCGAAGGTTTTTTGGTTACTAGTCCGACACTGCCTTTGCCCCACTGTTGCTGATAATATTGTTACCTGGGATTGTGCAATACTGATGGCGGCGATGATTGCGGGGTTCGAGGCGGACATCGCATGGCTACTACAAGCAGTGATGCACGAGAGGGCCTTCACGGTCACTAATACTTACCATTTCCCGTGCATGGTTTTAGCTCTATGAAGGTTAGCAGGAGTGCCCGTGTGACATATTGATATGATCACGACCCTGTCTGGCACAGTAGACATTGGCCTTATTCAGGATGAGGCCAATGAATTGGGTCGCAACATAGTGCCCCGTATAGAGGTGCATAAGCTAGTTGAGAACCTGACAGCCACGGTAAAGTAGGCCAAAGAGGCTGATCCGGCTACATCTCACCCTACAAACACCACTCTAATCGATTCTATCCCGAGTAGCAACACTGCTCCGAGCTCCTGCCGCTCTATCCCATCTGCTACAGTGGTCTCGCTAGCTAGGGTCCAGAATTATGAGGCCCAAATGTACATACTTATGTACCACATCTAGCCTTGGATGCAGAGGTATATTGCAGAGTCAGAGGAGTGCTTCGAGAGGAAGATAGCCCAGCACACTGAGCGGAAGGTCATGGACGTCCACCAGCTCTTCAATGCTTTTGAACTGTGGGTTCTTGCTCGACCAACCCCTACAGTGAATGTGACATCTCTCGAGGATGCTGTTGAGAGTGTAGAGCATATTTAGATACTACACTAGAGGCTCGGGTGCCAGAGTCGGGGGCCCCTCTTGCAGAGCGTGTTTAGAACACAGTGTTGACTTCCTTTTTCTCCACTGCCATAGTGCCACCACCTCCACCATGAGAGCGTTCCAAGAGGCACCAGACTAGAGATGAGGAGGAGTCCCAGGATTGGAAGGAGTATCATGAGCTGAAAGCTGGGAGGACAGCCTCGCTTATTGATGAGGAGGCCCGCCAGTTGAGAGCTATAGAGGTTGTTGTTGGGGGCGTCTAGCTCCAGAGTTTAAGAGGCTTAGAGGAGCACTATTGTAGTTGTTGTTGTTACTAAGGACACTACAGAGGGTGTCCCGACTATAGAGGGAGCGGGTTCCGGACAACCAGATGCGCCAACTTGTTGATCGCCGGTGCTTTGCGCCTCAGCTTTTCTTTAGCTACCACCTTATTTTACGTACTATTATGCATTGTGGATGATAACATGTTTTTTGGGGGGTGGGGTAAATGGAAAGTGAGTGTTAGGGTGAAGTTTGTGTAGCCCAACTCACGATCCTCTAATGGGGTTTTCTTGCTTGTGTTCTTTTTCCCCAAGAGACTGGTTTTTTTTATTGTTGAACCGGCATGTTGGTATCTTTTGTACATAGTATCGAAATGGAATCTGAAGCGTGATGACTAAAGAAATGATATCCTGATTTGAAGGGAATTTTGCATGACTAGGCACAGTAACTGATAAATGTGTCTCTAAGCATTACATAGAGATACACTACTACATGACCCTAAATATTAGACTTGAACTAGGTGTTTGATAATCTGGTAGAGTAATAATATTTCAAGTGAGTGTGAGGAAAATTTTAATAGTCTACTATTTGTACTGAGCTAGAACTTGCCTGGTTAGTCCTGCTAAAAGTAAACCATAATAGACAATTTGGAAAGGATCATAGGCCCTTGTTAAATATATCCAATCTTTGGCCTAAATAATAGAAAAACGAATGAGATTATTACTTCTTGATCCAAATGATTTGAGCTTAAAATAGACCTTTGTTTTCCACCCTACTTATCTTTTCTATGAACAATGTTTCTGCCCTGGTCCCTCCTTGGTCTTGTGCACCTCAGATTATGCCAAAAGCATAACTTGAGGGTGGCTAATACAGAATAACAAACTTGTCGTGGCCCAAACCCAGCTTTGGGTATTGTGTACCTTGACTCATGGCAAAGACATGAGTTGAGGGTTGCTATTATGAGGAATACTCCAGAAAGTCGGGTTGAAAGAATAAAGAGCGAGAAAGAACAAAATAAAAATGACTCAAGAAAAGTTGAAAGCAAAGCGAATTTTTTTTAAAATTTTTAAATTTTGGCAAAAATACAAGAA
Organism: Solanum peruvianum; assembly: GCA_027705065.1. Classification (NCBI taxonomy): domain Eukaryota; kingdom Viridiplantae; phylum Streptophyta; class Magnoliopsida; order Solanales; family Solanaceae; genus Solanum; species Solanum peruvianum. Next base: position 13,253,607 of record JAKWJD010001757.1, on the reverse strand, counting down.
AAGAGAAGAGTCACTTATACAAAAGGAAAACAAGGGAGAATAGCAAGGTTAAGAAAATTGAGAAAAAGGGCGGAATAAAATGATAAAAAGGTAGGACGCTTACCCGTTATGTGAAGACAAGTCACTAAAATATATCTAAATGTACCCTACATGAACCTGAGCCTAAGTTACAAGCAAAGATAGTCCTATGAATATCCTAAGAGTGCATTATGGTAAACTTAAAACAGTTAAAAGAAGGACAAGCCTATGGAAACAAATACAAAAGAGGTGAAAGGTTTTTATGATGGCGAGTGTTGAAAAATAATCCTTATACTAAAATTGAAATTGTTGTGTGGAAAATAAGGATGTTTCTTTAAAGTGAGGACTCTAGGTGCAATATCGGAAAATTTGTACATTAGTGAGAGCTCAAATAGGATAGGTGTCGGTGTGTGATGAGTCTGTGTCATGGTCTGATCCACATGACCAAGCCTAATATTGATAGCATGCATAAATTAATTTGAAAATAACTGGGACTGATTCCTAGATGATTGAAATAAAAAAACTAAATTAAGGATACTTTTGTACAAAGATTTTGTGGTGAGTCATAGTGCGTCGCTTGAGGACAAACAACAAATTTAAGTTGAGGGTTTTGATGTACCGTGGTTTGACGGTACTTTCAATGCTTTTCCCTTAAGTTTAGTGTGTGTCTAAGGCCTTTTTGTATTAGTTTTAATGTAGTTTTCTCTTTGTTTGAAGCAAATCTGTCCAGAAGGAGAACGTGGGAGAATTATGCTTAAAATTGCAGAAGTGACGACCTACGGAGCCATCGGTGGTCAGTCGTGACCTCGACGGTCCTTAGGTGGCCACCGTCGACGGAGAAAAAGACTGATAAAGGAAGTTGGGGAATTCTGAACAAGTGTGGGGTTACGGAGGCTCTCAATGGACCATTATATCCATGACGGACCATCCTCCACATCCGTCAATGTTAACAGAAAGTAGCCCCAGCACCCATTTTCAATGGATTCTAAGTATGGAAGAACGGAAGCCATTGATGGACAGTCATGCATGCATCGGACCATCATGTATGTTCGCCGATGGTAACAAAAAGTTTGTGAAGAAAGCAGAAAAAAAAAAGTTTAATTATGGAACAACGGGGGGCCTTGACGATTCGTCCTGACCTCGATGGTCCATCACTCTAGTCGTCGACTCAGACGCATTTTTTGAGTAGATTTTCCTAAAAAGATTTCCCTCTTTTATTAGTTCTCTATTATTATAAATACTTGTAAAAACCTCATTTTTGGGGTTAGACTCTTGGATACTTTCTAGTTTTATAGTTCCAAGTGTTGAATTTTGGCATTTTGCGAAAATTACTTTATTTTCTGGAGTCGTTTGTTTCATGTTTTTAATTAAATCAATTAATCATGTGGATTTTCTTCAATTTCATCAAAGTGCATGAATTATTATCTAATTAATATGAATTATGTTATTACTTACATGGGTAACCAAACTCAATAACTATGATTGTCAGACAATGGATAAATAACAAGGGAAAACCTAGCTAAAATAACAATTCTCAAATAGTGTCTTTCGTGGATTGATAATTCTTTCGTTCAGAACTCTTTTTAATGAGTGCACGTGTTAGAACTGGCGATGTTGCTACTTGCTGGACCATGGAGGTAGATAATAATAAAAGAATTATCAACGTAGATTTAGAATACACTATCTAATAGGCTAGTGTCGGTTGGTGCTAAGTAACTTCTAAGAATAACATCGATTATGACGCAGTGTCAAAGATTTAAGGTGCATTGGAAGTCAAATGTCAATAAACGACCAAGACATTCGACGACTAAGTCATCTATGTGCCTTGTATATGGTTTTATGTTTTTATGTGTGATTCATGAGGTTTTAAGGTCCTTAAATGAGTTATTATGGTGTATATAGGAAGTGTGTCAGGTTTCGTGAAGTTTGCAGGTCAAACGTCTAGAACATCCATGACATTTGCAAAATGTGCCTTGAAACTACCATGTGTGTCTAAGACTGTTTCGTCGAGTTTACATGGTCTATTTAGATTAAATTTATGTGATAGATTCTAAAATCATATAAGGTCATTTTTAGGTTAGAAAAGTTCAGGAAAACATCCCCAAGGACCATCAGAGGTTCCTTGATGGGACACAAAATAGGTGCCAAGGTATCCCAAGAAAGCCCAAACCACGGAGGCAGTCGATGCCCATTGGGTCAATAGACACCCCATTTGTGGTTTTCATATATTGGTAGTTATTCGTGGTAGAGGAAAGGCCAAAGACCATCCTCAGCCCTAGACCATGGACCAACAGGACGTTCCGTTGGTCAAGGGACAGTCCGTCGCATGGCCCTTCCATCTGTGAAGTTGTGTTATGCGCACGTTCACTGTTAAGTGAGGGGTGAAATGGGAATTTTACTGCACTTTCAAATAAGAAGTTTTGTGGTTCCTTAATGGTCTTTTGGGTATTTTAAGTGTGTATATAAGTCTATAACATATTGAAGACTTCATTCTTCTAAATCAAAAACCCAAAACCCCTTAGAAATTCCTTAAGACTATATTGAAGTCCAAAGTCAAGAAAGAGCTTGTTGTGACTAATTGAGTGTATATTATTCATCAAAGTGAATAATTACTATCATTGAGTAAGTATTTTTATCCTTGAAACTCTCTTCTTCAAGGAGCCCAACTCTCAAGAAGTTTTCTAACGTTTTCAAGTTGAATTATCCAAATTTCATCATTCTACCATGGGTTCTTGCATCAACAATTTCCAAAAATTGGATAATGATTTAATTGATATTTTATTAATGTTTTTTACCTAAATTACCTATGAACCCATGAATTGGATGATCCCTATATTTTAACTATGTTATGGGTTACTAGATATTGACTTAATGTTTATGAATTCTAGTGTAGATTTCTATGGACTTTCTAATGATGTATGAATTGTGTTCGATTTATATATAGGTTGTATTATATTTATGAATGTTTATTGAATTTACCTATATTCATTGATTATCATAGTTTCTGCATTGAATTATTGTTCATGGACATTTGTAAGGGCCTTATGGTATTCAATTGGATTATTTTGCATCAAATTGAGGTGTTGAGGATCTTTTGCTGGTAACATGAACTATTTCATATATTTTGATGTTATTTATAATTCAATCATGTTTTCATTGGTGTGTTCCACTTATAGGTACAATGTTATGTCTTTTACATGCAATTGACATGGACTTTTTCGGTGTTACTTTATGAAATATGATGATCATGGTCTTGTCGGCACTACTTGAACCAATGTGGCTATTGTGTAGTTGAATATGTGAAGTATGATATATATATATATATATATATATATATATATATATATATATATATATATATATATATATATATATATATATATATATATATATATATATATATATATATGTTAATCAATGTGAAAGTATATGTGTTTTATTGATGCTAGTTAGGTGATCATGTTAGACTTTGACTTTCACCTTCTGAGTATAGTCTTAAGGTTGAATTTTTGCTATTCCTACTAGACTATATGAGTCTATAATGGTCATATTAATGATGTTATCAAAATTTATATGATTGCATAAAGATTATAATAGTTACTTCTATGTGCTTCTAGAATGACATGTATTATGAGTTAAAGTAAAGTATGTGGTGTCTCGTCTTGGTTGACTTGTGTACCTTGCTTGATGTATGTATGAATATGAATATGTGATGTCTTTACTTAGGATGCTAAATACTGTTAGTATTGAATGTATGAATAATATGTAACCTTAAATGAAGTTAAGAGGGTTTTTTATGTAAAACCTTGAACCTAGTGGTAAGGTTCTGAATGTTGATGTCATAAGCCGTAATGTTTCCTTCAATGTAATGGAATGATAGAATTAAGGTTAATTTGCTGGAACAGAATCATATTAAATCTTAGGGAACTCATCATGAGCTTCTTGTCGCCATTGTAAGGTAACCCTAGAAGAACTCTTTGGTAGTGTAAATGGTTGGGTTATGAACTTGATATGGACCCCTTTATGTGAACCTTAAGTGTGAATTACTGTATCAATAAGAAGGATAGCACCGAGTTAATATGGTAAGGGAAGTAGTTCTAGTTAAAGAATGAGATTAGATTACAAATCATGCCCTTCATATTCTATAACCATGTGCCTACATGGGATGAGTCTAAGTTCTACCATTGGCAAGTAGAACAACCTCATTGGAGTAGTATAGAACTTCGAATTACATGTTTTGCTATCATGGTCTATGTCGGTTCTTGCATATTCTCATCATAATCAATACCTATTAGCATTTTAAAAGTTCTATGAGGTTTAGGTGGTGGTATGGGACGCTTTCTAGACGTTGCATGATAGGCTTTGAAGGTGTTATTGGGAGTTCCTAGGTCATGTCCAATATTATTACTTGAATGTCTTTTATGTGTTGGATGTATCCTAAATGAACTAATCACTTAAGTTAAGAAAGTATGTCAATTGAATAAGTATTTATCTAGAGTAATTAAGGGTTATCTAGTTAAGGTGTGAAGGGGACTATGAATGGTCACTTCGTATTTTACCTAGATCAGTTTTAAGAGTTACTCTAGTTAGGGAAGATGTTGATTATGTGGACATGATCAGTATTAGGAACTCCTAAGGATTATTTAGGTAGTCTTGAAGAGGTCAATCATGGGCGTTATCTTCTTGATCAACTTAAGTAAGTCTTTTGATATCCTTTGATGAGGAAATGTCATAATATATCTATGTTGATATGTTTGATGTCTTGAAGTGTGTGTGTGACTCATTATAAGTAGCCTTTAATATCATTTAGGAATGCTTAGGAAGGTTGTATGGGTGGTCTCACTTTGTGTTGCTTAAGCGAGTATTAGGATAGCTTTAAGTGGGATGATTACATAATAAGAGATGTCGCAGGTGAAGATAATAAACTTCACTGTAAAATGAAGGGACTTCACTGTAACATGTACAATGAAGGGACTTCACTATATTAGTGAATGAGGTTACTGTAAAGTGACTTCTAAAATTATGATATTTGGTTTAAATGTTATCTTATGTGTTTCTTAGTTGTCAAATATTGTTCTTATGATTAAAATATGAAATTTATATGAGAACATGCAAATATCGAATAAATTTCTGTTTTCATGCATTATGTCATACTACATGTGGTTGTTTTTAGGTGAGGAGCATATGGGAAGGAGATTTGGACCGTAGCATCTTTCAAGAGAAGTCGAAGTACGTCCTCTTTTTATTCGGGGTCATTATATGTCTTTTCTGTTTTCATTTGAAGTGTTGAAATAGACTAAGTATTTCTATATTCGTAATTTGTATGGGCTGTGTCCCTAGTATACTTGAGATGATGAGATAGAGACTTAGTGTTTTCTATGACTTTATATGAAAGAGTTTTTTGTCACGATCGAATTCTAGACTCCAGACGAGACCGGAGTCGTTGACCTCTCAAAGCTCGCAGACAAGCCTACATAAGTCATCCTTACTTCATCTAGGTTAATTTTAGGAAAAATTTGAACTTTTTGTCATTCTACTTATATTCATATACGTTCACCATCAACAATCTAACATTAAGATTATCAAATGAAAGAATAGTTCAATACTACATAAGTGTATACTTGCCAAAATGGCACCAATACAATGTCTGAAATAAAAGTGGAAATGAAACACTAGAGGTACATGATCCACTAGCTAAATCCTACATCTAAGCTAGATTATAACAGTAGACATCCTTGAAAGCATGAGGGCCTACAAACTCCGGATGAAAGCTCCACGTCTGGATAACTGTAGTGTCGTACTATAAGCTCTAACGTCCATCTATGTCTGTACTTAATAGTAGATATTTTATGGGAAAGGTTAGCAGGAGTGCCCGTGTGACATATTGATATGATCACGACCCCGTCTGGCACAGTAGACATTGGCCTCATTCCGGCCATGACCATAACACATAAACATGTACAAATATAAAAACACAACCATCATAAGGGACCCTACCAAAAAATAGAAAACAATATAAATTCTAAGCTAACTAGAGAAAATAGGTCAACTTACCAAATATCCAAGGTAATGATCATATTTGATCATTTTCCCCCAATTCATATTCAATTGATGTAGAAAGTAATAGAAATAAGCAACTCAATACAATCTCATCAAAAATCTATAAACTTGAATTCAAGTTCACAAGGCCCACATTATAGGCCAATTCGAGAAATTAGGAGGATCATGAGTTTTTCATAAAATTTGATAGAAATTCATCATAAAAGTAGTAGATAAAAATTTGCTCATTCTTAGAATGCTTTCGAAATAAATTTGAGAATGAACCCATGGCTAGATTGAAAGATAGGATTTTTGACGTAGAATCATGTTTTGAAAACCTTTGAAAGGCCTCTACAGATGAATGGTTATCTAAGGATGAAGAATTACCATAACTTATACTTTGAAAAGCCCATGAAAATTTGAGATGAAATATCAAACAATCCAACTCCATATATTGTTCTTGAGCTTGGTCTTCAATAGAGGTGTTGGGGGGGGGGGGTCTTCCACACACCTAATCATGCAACTTGTGTGCAAGGCTATTCATATACTTCTTATAACATCAATTAACTTGCATCTAATTCCTTCAAGGCCATGACCATAACACATAAAAATTTACAAAAATAAAAACACAACCATCATAAGGGACCCTACCAATCAATAGAAAACAATATAAATTCTAAGCTAACTAGAGAAAATAGGTCAACTTACCAAATATCCAAGCTAATGATCATCTTTGATCATTTCTCCCCAATTCATATTCAATTGATGTAGAAAGTAATAGAAATAAGCAACTCAACACAATCTCATCAAAAATTTATAAACTTGAATTCAAGTTCACAAGGCCCACATTAAAGGCCAATTCGAGAAATTAGGAGGATCATGAGTTCTTCATAAAATTTGATAGAAATTCATCATAAAAGTAGTAGATAAAAATTTTCTCATTCTTAGAATGCTTTCGAAATAAATTTGAGAATGAACCCATGACTAGATTGAAAGATAGGATTTTTGACGTAGAATCATGTTTTGAAAACCTTTGAAAGGCCTCTACGGATGAATGGTTATCTAAGGATGAAGGATTACCATAACTTATACTTTAAAAAGCCCATGAAATTTTGAGATGAAATATCAAACAATCCAACTCCATATATTGTTCTTGAGCTTGGTCTTCAATAGAGGTGTTGGGGGGTTTTTTGGAAGAGAAGAGAACTTTGGGAATTTGATTTCTTAATGAATGTCTATGACAACATAAATGTACACGTAAGCATCAATGTCAATGTATAATCAAACATAAACGTAAATGTCATCATTAACATAAACGTGAAAGTCAACGTTAACATCAATGTAAACATCAACGAAAACGTGAATGTCAACATCAAAGTAAATTGAAAATCAACGTCATTGTCTACGTCAATATGAACATTAATGTCATTGTCAACATCAACGTGAATACCAACACAAATATGAATGTAAATATCAACGGCTACATAAACGTCAACATATTATTAACATGATCATCAAAGTGAACGTAAATGTCAATGTAAACATCAACGTCAAAATTAACATTAATGTCAAAGTGAATGTCAATGCCAATATAAATATTAATTTGAACTTTAATGTGAACATTAATGTCTACGTTACCATCGATATGTTTGTGAATGTCTACGCAAACATCAACATCAATGGGAACATCAACATCAATGTCAATATAAACATAAACGTCAATGTAAACTTAACTGTCAACGTGAACATCAACTTAAATATCAATGTGAATGTGAATATGAACTTCAACGTTAACATCAATGTCTACGTGAAGATAAATTTCCAAATAAGAATGTATATGTGAACAAAAATGTAGATGTAAATGTGGACATCAATGTGAACATCAACTTCAACGTGCACATGAATATGAATGTTAAGGTGAACGCGAACGTGAACATTAATGTGAATGTTAATATGAATGTTAACGTCAACGTAAACATCAACATAAACGTCAGTATGAACGTCAATATCAACGTCAACAATATTGTGAACATCAACGTCAAGGTCAATGTAAACATTAAAGTAAATGTGAACCTCAACATAAACGTAAACGATAGCACCAACATGAACGTCAATGTCAATATTAGTGTTAACTTGAATTTCAATATGAACGTCAATGTCAATGTGAATGTCAATGTGAACATCAACATGAAAGCCAACGTCAACGGCAACATTAACGTGAATCTTAACGTCAACGTCAATGTCTATATGAACATGAATATCAACATCAATGTCAATTTAATTTTAAACGTCAACAATCAATATAAACATAAATGTCAGCATGAAAGTAAACTTCAACGTCAATGTAACATTAACAGATATTACCTTGAACATTAATGTGACATGAACATAAATGTGAACATCAACATAAATGTCAATATAAACGTCAATGTGAAAGTGAACGTCAATGTGATCATTAATGTGAATGTCAATGTGAACGTGAACTTCAATATCAATGTCAACATAAACATCAATTCCAACATAAACATCAACGTCAGTGTGAACATAAACATTAACATGAATGTCTACGTCAACATAAATGTGAACATCAATGTTAACAAAAACATCAATTTTTGTTTAAACATCAACATAAACATGAATGTCAACATCAACATAAACGTGAAATTCAACACCAATATCAACGTAAACGTACTCGTAGATAACATGACTCCATTCGGGTGATAATTGGTAGGATGATAAGACTTCTCTCTTTTTGGATATCAAGACTATATATTCGGTAGAGAATTATGCCAAGATTTACATTAATGAAATTGTGAGGTTCACATGGGGTTTCTTTGACTATTATCTCATATAGAGGTCCTCAGTTTACCTCTCACTTCTAGAAGTCATTTCAAAAGGGTCTTGGTAATCAAGTTAACCTTAGCACATCATTTCATTTGCATACGGATGGAAAGGCAGAGCGTATCATTCAGAATATAGAGAATATGTTGAGATCTTGTGTTATTGATTTCAAGTGTAGTTGGGATGATCACCTTCCTCGAATTGAGTTTGCCTAAAAGAATATCTACCATTCAAGCATTCAGATGGCCCTTTATAAGGCTTTGTATGGGCGTATATGTACATCTACTGTTGGTTGGTTTGAAGTAGGTGAAGCACCTTTAATAGGGCCAGATTTAGTCCTTTATGCAATTGAGAAAGTGCAACTCATTAGAGATAGACATAAGATAGCCCAAAGCCGTCACAAATCTTATGCAGATGCAAGGAGAAGGGAACTAGAGTTCCATGTTGATGATTAGGTTTCCCTAAAACTATGTAAGGGATGTTAAAATTTGGCAAGAAATGAAAGCTCAGTCCAAGATATGTATGCCTTATAAGATCTTGAAAAGGATTGGCAAGGTTTTATATGAGTTAGAGTTACCATCAGTTTTACCAGCAGTGCATCCTTTTTCCACATATCGCTCTTGATGAAGTGTGTGGGTGATCCACCCTCGGTAGTTCCATTCGAGTGTGTGGCGGTTAAAGATAGTCTTTATTATAAGGATTTAAAAGTTGAGATTCTTGACCGTTAGGTCAGATGGTTGAGAAACAAAGAAGTTACTTCAGTCAAGGTTTTGTGGAGGAGTCAATCCGTAAAGGGAGCTACTTGGGAAGTAGAAGCAGCCATGAAAGCCAAGTATCCTCACCTCTTTTCTTTCGATTATATTCTAGCTTAAGGTAATAGTTCCTCTTTAGTTTTTTACTCATTCATGCATGAATTAAATATTTGAATCATGTTCCCTTAATTTGTACTTTTAAATTCAGCGTATTTGCATGTTCTCTTAACTTAATTAAGTCAGAAACTAACTTCTCAATGTTTAGCTAAAGGAATTGCAGTCTCTCCCTCTATTTCAGCTAGTTTAATCTTCATTCGAGGACGAATGTTCCTAAGGGGGAGATAATGTAACGCCTCTGTATCTAAAATAGAACAAAAATTAACTTTTCAAAAATCTATAGGTGCAACCGATGGTTACCATCGACGGACCGTAGTGCAATCTGGGGACCGTACTGTGCATCCGTCATTTGAGTCTGAAGACCCCAAAAACTCAGCACAAAAAATTTGATCAAGTGTCGAACGACGGATGGACCTACGGTTTGTGCTGTTTGTCCGTCGATCAATACCCATTTACCAACTATCTCACAATAACCACAATTCACCAGTACGGTCTGTAGATGGACGTACAGACCGTACGCGAAAATTAGAAGACAGTTAAGGTGAGAATGTGTTGTGTCATCTTCAAATGGTCATAACTCTTAGCACAAAATGAATTAGGTGTCCCATGACTTATCAAAATATGGATAATTCAATTAGCTTTCCATAGCCACCTAGTTTACTAAAAGGCAACCTCCGAGTAAAATGTTATGACCGTTTTAGTAAAGGCATGTCGGGCGGACCTAACCTAAGGACACAAATGAGAGACCATCGATTGAACGACGGTCCATCAGTCCAGGTCGTCGTTTAGTACGACATCAATTAACATAGGGGTCTTTTGGTTTTTTCCCACTTTGTTTCAACCCTAAGATACATCATTTTGACCCTAAAATCATCATATTTTTGTAAGTTTAAGCGTAGAAACATAACTAAAACTTACCTAAGTCAAATCATTAATCAAAAACATAAAAAATGAGAAGTAAGAAAGGAGAAAAAGGTCAAGAACCCTAGTTCAAGAACGCAGCAAGGCTCCTACAGTTCCAGCCCCGAACTCTAAATATTTCTCTGTAAATTTCATCACCAAGAGTGTTAGATTTCAGTCAGATTCTTGGTTCCCATTTCATGATTAGACCAGGGTTTCTAGAACTTCAAAAGTACATGAATTTATTAGTTATATGTTTCAAATCAGATTATCATGAATTTCACAACCCTTGTTATGTATTTCTTTATTTCTTGAATAACACATGCTAGTTAAGTTATTTCAGTTACTTCAGATATACAAACCTCCATTATAAATACATATTTACAAAATTATTTGTTGCATTCTCAGTTTGCATGTTCAATTTTGAGCTATCTAGTATTTACATAAACTCAATCATAATCAATTAAATACAAAATTCATTCAGAGTAGCATAATACCGAGTTGGAATAGTGTTCATCGTACCCATTAGTCCCAAAACAACAAGCCAAGAAGGTTGTAAGTCCCCTCTGTGGGCAATCAATTTAGTGATCATGCCAACACGCCTTTATACATCTGGTAATATATATTGGGTCCGCCCGATGGGGTGTATACATCGAACTCCATATTTAGCTCGTGTGGTTCTATTATTAGTTATTAGTAGCTCCCACAATTCAGTAAGACTCTCTTGCATTAACCATGTGTATAGATCAGTTAGTATTAAGTCTCAGCATGTTTTAAATTTTGTCATTGCGTCTAGTTAGTTCAAAATTCAGTATATCATGTTCAGATTGTTGTACTTGGTTTTGTGCTTGTTCAGTTATGTTTTATTTTATCTTCACTCTATCCTACATGGTCAGTATCTTCAATTACTAATGCATATGTGTGCTACATCTTCTTGTGATGTAGGTTTATGTTCTCAGCATCAAGATCGCGCTAAGATCGATTCATGATCTCTAGTTCAGTTGATTTAGCGGTGGGTTCTCATTCTTTGAGGACAAAAGTCATGAGTTTCTTATAAATCTTCTAGTCATTTAGTTTGAGTTTTTGTTTAGAGTAAGCTAGGCCTGACCCAACATTTCTTGTCAGTTAGAGGCTTATTTCAGACATAGTTTTAGTTTAGTAGTGAAGTAATATTTTCTTTGTACTGAACTCATCTGTATTTTATTTATATAAATTATAGTATAAGGGTATTTCCCATCTTTTCGTATTAATTATTATTTAGCTTCCATATCTATTTAATTTCTTCAGTATGCACATGATCCTGCCAGCAGGGTTAGCTTGATATCATTTGTGGTCCTATCTTCCGTGTCAGCATCTCAATGGTAGTCTCGGGGCGTGATAGTCAACGTCAAAGTAAATGTGAATGTCACGTGTACACCAACATCAATGTAAACGCGATTTTCAAAATAAATTTGAACGTAAACGTCAACATCAACATCAATAATAACATCAATGTCAAAGTGAACATCAATGTAAATGTTAAAGTCAATGTCAGCATCAACGTAAATGTCAATATTAGCATATACGTCAATGTCAATGTTAACATCAACGTCAACGTCCACGTAGAAGTCAACTTATTAGTAAACACAAACGTGATTCTCAACATCAATGTAAATATAAACGTAAATTTCAGCATAAAGATAAATGTCAACAGGAACATCAACGTCAAACTAAACATCACATCAACGTGAAAGTGAACGTGAACATGAACGTAAATATGAACGTCAATGTAAATATCATGGTGAACATTTACATCAACGTCAACATATATATTAATGTCAGTATGAACATAAATGTAAATGTCAATGTTAATATGAACATCAACGTCAACGTCAACGTCCGCGTATGTCAATATGTTGGCAAACGCAAATGTGATCGTCAACATCAACGTAAACATAAACATAAACATCAACGGAAAAATAAAGGTCAATATAAAAGTCAATGTGAACATTAAAATCAATGTGAATGAAAACGTCAACGTTAACATCAATATCAATATCAATGTCAATGTAAACGTTAATGTCAACATTAACGGGACCAACAGAGTAAATGTGAACATTAACGTCGACTCTACATTGACGTAAACGTCAAAATAAATATAAATGTCAACATCAACATCAATGTCAATGTGAATGTCAATGTGTTGCTACATGTAAATGTGTAACGTATATGTCAACGTAAAAATGAACGTCAATGTGAACATTAACGTCAACATCAATGTAAATGTTAATGTTATTATGAATGTCCACGTCAATGTCAACATTAATATGAATATCAACATAAATGATAACGCAGACGTGAATGTCAATGTACACGTTAACTTTAGTGTGAACGTCAACACATACATCAGCATCAATGTAAACATAAATGTCGATGTGAATGTCAATGTGAACGTCAACATAAACCTGAATGTTAACGTTAACGTCAATGTAAACGTGAACATATATATGAATGCCAATGGATACATAAACGTGAATGTCAAATTAAAAGTCAGCGTGAACATTAATGTGAACATCAATGTCAATACGAACATTAATGTGAACGTGAACATCAATAATAACGTTAATGTGAACGTCAATGTTAATGTCAACATAAAACTGAACATTGACATTGACGTTACCATCAACTTATGCGTGAATGTATATATAAATTTCAACAGAAATGTATACGTGAATGTCAACTTTAAAGTCAGCGTGAAAGTCAATGTCAACGTCAATGTGAACGTAAATTTCAACATGAACGTAATGTGAACATGAATGTGAATGAAAACATCAACTTAAATGTGAACTTGAATGTCAACGTCA